>BMAT01004028.1:38810-61535 GCA_019649035.1 Elysia marginata | reverse complement strand
TTTCAAAATATGAGCCGTAATATCAAACTCTAAGCCCTTGTTTACTAGGGTCCCATCGTTAGAGCTAATAGAAGCATAGCCTGAAGACATTCCTACCTGGACAGGAGACAGCAGGTCAACTGTGTTTTTGATAAAGTAATCTACATTCAAATCTAAATATTCCCCAAGTTGTAACTCTATCCCTGTTTGAAACATTTTGGAAGTTTCCCAAGTGAGGTCCGGATTCCCTTTTTTAGCAAAAGTGTAGGATGATTTATCATCCAGATTCCTCAATTTATAAGTATCATAACCCGTATAGTAACCATAAGGCTGATTGCCTTGTAGTCCATAACTCACTTTTACTTTCAGGAATTTGACTATATCTATATTCTTCATAAAAGATTCCTCACTCGCCAACCAAGAAAGCCCAAAAGCACCAAAAGTACCCCATTTATTATTCCTAAATTTAGAGGTGCCATCTCTCCTTAGAGAAGCCAAGAGATAGTATTTCCGAGCATAATTATAATTGAGCTGACCAAAGTAACTCTCTATGCTAGATTCAGAAGTACTTGAACCATTTCTTTTATTTGCTACTGTATTACTTAGTTCTTTTACAAAAGGTAATCCTAGTTGAATTCCAGAACCACTAAAAGACTTAGATCGATTATCATTAAATTCGTGTGCCACTAATATTTCAGCACTATGTTGGCTTTTAGAGTATTTGTATCTCATAAGATTCAGCAAGTTGTAGCTAGAGAATAGGCTTCTACTTCTAAATACTGACCCTCCCTCCCATTTACCAAAACCATAGAAAGGATTCTCAAAATCTACACTATCATAGATCCTGTCTTGAATTCCTAGTTTATTTTCTATACTTAGCCCTTTGAATGGTTTTATATCAAGAGAGGCACTCCAAGTCATTGCTCTTCCCTCCGAATCACTGGGGGAAAGATATGCATCTGCAATAGAGTTGGTAGAGGGTGCAAATCCCCTTTCCATTCCATAATCATATTGATACCCCCCATAGTGAGTGTCCTCAACTAATTTACCATCATCATCCCTTAAAAACAGGGGGTAGATAGGAGGCTTACTATCTAAAAGCGAAAATATACTTCGGGAATCACTTGCTTTAGACACAGTATATGCCATATTCATAGCACTCTCCAACCATTTTTTTACTCTGTGTCTGAGATTTATCCGGCCAGCAAATCGCTCATAACCTGTTTGCACAAGGTGGCCCTCATCATTTAGATACCCTAAAGATGCATAATAAGAGGTGCCCTTACCCCCCCCCCCTATCCTTAGGTTGGTCTCGCTTCTTATACCGTATCTAATACCATAGTCCTCCCAATTTTCAGGATCATACCGCCTAGGGGTGCCCTTTATAAATTTACGCGTCTTAGAGTCTATTAGCTTACTAAAATGTTTTCCCTTCCAAATATTGTAAAAAGGATTAATTCCTTCTCTTTCAGAGAATAAGTTTTCGTTGGCATATGCCACAGGGTCTTTATATTTCGAAGGGTCGTTTTGTTGATTTTTTATAACCCCTTTATTATAAAGGCTCTCCCAAGCATAACCAATATATTCTTCGGGAGACTTAATGACTTCATTACGTGGGAGCAAACTAGCGTTCCTACCCAGCCTCGTCTCTACCTCTATATAGGAATCCCTGCTAAAAGCTCCAGACTTAGTATTAATCAATATGACCCCATTAGCACCTCTAGAACCGTAGATAGAGGTTGAAGCGGCATCTTTGAGGACCACGGTGGACTCCACATCAGAAGGGTTAATGTCAGTCAAATCACCTGAAAAGGGGACTCCATCTACTACAAAAAGCGGCTCTGTAGAGCTATTGACAGATCCAAAACCACGAATTACAATATCGAATTTACTCCCCGGTTGCCCAGATATATTAAAAACTCTTACCCCAGCCACTTCACCGGCTAGAGCCCCCGCAATGTTTGACACATTTTTACTCTCAATATTTTTCTTTTCTACTTTCTTAATACTCCCTGTAAAAGACTTATTATTCGTTTTTCCATACCCAAGCAATATGACCCCTTCCAACTCCTCAGCACTAGGTATCATTTGAACATTTATTTGAGATTTTCCTGACACTTTCTTTTCTTGAGAAAGGTATCCTAGATAGGAAAAAACAAGTACATCATCTACTTTTACACTGATGCTATAGCTCCCATAGAGGTCTGTCTGTACAGCTCTTTTTTCACCTTTTACCCGTACAGCAACACCGGAAATAGGTGTCCCATTTTCGTCAGAAACAATACCCGTGACAGAAGATTGCCGAAATACAAAGTCATTGTTTGGGGCAATGGTGTTATTTGAAAAAATAAGAGATGGCAACATGGTTGCCATACAAGCCAAAAGAATAGGCAACTTTGTTTTCTTTTGAAGATTAGAAATGCCTCTCGCTAATATTATTCTCATTGCTAACTTTTTATTTATCAAAGTAGCAATATTAACACCTTTTAACATTAAAGCAATTTTTATTTAGTGTTTTTTTAAGTTACTACCTCTAAAGTAGCCAATTCACATCGCGTCGCACTTACTAATTGAACTTAAGGTTATTCCACTTCCCATATTCAAAGGAAGAGACAGACAGCCTGTTTCCCTTTTTAATTACATAAAAAATACCACACATATCCTTTACTTTTAATTATGATAGTTGAGCCATTCGTTGTATTTTAGAATTAAAAAGAAAACAAAAAGTATTGGGGGGGGAGCCGATATTGTAGTTTGTCGCGCTTGGTAGGTGAATTTAAGCATGAAAAAAAATTAAATTTGTAGATTCGCTTCATCTTTTCTAAAAAATATGTTATTATGGAATATTTTATTAGTATTTTATTAAGCCTTCGTATAGCGATAGTGTATTTTGCAGTTATACTATCGCCGTGTTTATTATCGGCAAATAGTTTTCCTATTTTAAGTGATGTTGTACAACAGGAAACTATCAGTGGAACTATTGTTGATGAAAAAGGAGCCCCCCTTGCTGGTGTTAGTGTCATTCTAAAGAGGCGGAAAACCGGAGTTCAAAGCGATCTTTATGGAGCATATAGCATCCAAGCCTCTATAGGAGATGTTTTGGTATTTTCTTTTTTAGGTATGGAAACACTTGAGAGAGAAATCGATGGAGATGTGGTAAATGTAGTAATGAAAGAATCGGCTTCAAAACTAGGCGAGGTGGTTGTAACTGCTTTGGGTGTTGAGAAATCAAAAAAATCACTTTCTTATGTTACCCAAACTGTAAAGACAGATCAGATAGTAGAGACAAGACCTCTAAACATAGTTAGCGGTCTGAAGGGGAAGGTTGCTGGAATATCTATAACAAATGGAAGCTCGGGTGTTGGTTCACCTACTAGAGTTGTTCTAAGGGGGAATCGATCTATTGGGGGGTCAAGCAATCCACTTTATGTAGTAGATGGTATTCAACTAGCTGAAGGTTCTGATATATCATCTCTCAGTCCTGATGACATAGAGAGTATTAATGTGCTAAAAGGAGCAAACGCAGCCGCTCTGTATGGTAGTAGAGCCAGCAACGGTGCTATTGTGGTTACTACCAAATCTGGAAAGACTGCTCCCAAAGGGGTTTCTACCACATTGAGTTTGACAAGTACATTTCGTAATCCTATTTTGTTGATCAAATACCAAAATGAATATGGGCAGGGGTCTGAAGGTAAATACGATAAAGAAGGTAAGGGGGCTTGGGGGCCAAAATTTGATGGGAAGAAGGTAGAGCATTGGTCTAATAATCCTAATTATCCTCTCTATGGGAAAAAATATACCTATACTGCTCAGCCAAATAATGTCAAAGATTTCTTTAGGACGGGTCTTAGTTTTGGGACAAATGCCTCTGTAAGTATCAATAGAGAGCATGTTAATGCCTTTTTTGGTTATACATTTAATGATGCTAAGGGTATTATACCTGGAAATGACTTGACTTCCCATAACATTAACTTGAGAGTAAATATGGATGTCAATAGCAAATTGTCAATAGACAGTAAGATCAACTATATTCGGCGGGATTTTTCTAATTATTTCCCTTCTAGTGAGCTCAGTTATCGAGATGAATTTTCAAATCCTTATAGGTATTTGTACATAATCCCTAGAAATATTCATTTGGAAGATTTGAAAAACTATGAGTTTGATAGTGCGGGTAATAAAAGACAACATTTTTATAAAGCGCAGAACGGCTTTGGAAATCCTTACTGGACCATCAACAGGGTATTAAATCCCAGAATTGAAGAGCGCGTAATAGCAATGGTGGGTTTAAAATACAATATCATAAAAGGGCTTACACTTCAGGGAGCTACCACCATTGACAGGACTAATGGTCAAAGGGAAAAACTCATCGCCAATGATACGCACATCGTGGCTCCTAGAGGTTCGTACAGTAAGTCTCAGCTATATGGATATGAGTTGAACTCGAATGTGCTTCTCACCTACAACAAGGACATTACTAAGGAGTTTAGTTTAAATCTAAATGTGGGGGCAAATAATAGGGCTACTCAAACATCTCTTATAGGTTCTAGTGGGAGTAATTTTCAATTTGAAAACTTGTATAGTATAGGCAATACTACCAATCCTACTTTTATAGACACATTCTCTCAAAAACAGGTACAGTCTGTATATGCTTTTGGCGAATTTGCTTACAAAGGGGCCATATTTTTGAACCTTACAGGAAGGAATGACTGGAGTTCTACCTTGCCTGATGATAACCGTTCTTATTTTTATCCTTCGGCAGGACTAACAGCAGTTGTTTCAGACCTAGTTTCACTTCCAGGGTTTATCAACTTTCTCAAGATAAGGGGGTCTATAGCAAAAGTTGGTAATGATACGGATCCATACAATTTGGTTCGATTAGCTGATATAAGTGCAGGTACTATTTCATTGTCCCCCACAGTTCCTAATGCTAAACTAAAACCTGAAAAAACACTCTCTCAATCTATTGGGATGAATGCCCATTTTCTCAAAAATCGATTGCGTTTAGACTTGACGCTTTATCAGACAAACACTTCTGACCAGCTTTTTAAAACAACTGTTCCTTCTGGTTCAGGGCGATCGAATGTCTTTCAAAATGGTGCAGATGTCAGAAACAGAGGTTTAGAAGCCGTGCTTGGAGCTACGGTAATATCTACTGGTGATTTCTCATGGAATATCGATGTAAATTTTTCTAAAAACGAAAATGAAGTATTACGGATAACGAAAGGGTTTGATGTGCTAAGTATTGGTACGGGTTCACATTTTATGACCTCCTACAGAATAAAGGTAGGGCGTCCTTTTGGCGAAGTCTATGCCAGAACCTTTAAGAGAGACAATGAGGGCAGAGTAATTGTAGGTAATAAGGGGATTCCAGAGCTTACATCTGGTATGGATAAGCCCATAGCGAACTATACCCCTGACTTTTTGAGTGGTGTCCAAAATACATTTAACTACAAAAATTGGTCTTTAGGATTTCTAATAGATATTAGGCAGGGAGGTACGGTGAGTAACTTTACAGATGCCGTCTTGGCAGGTAGTGGTCTTACTGACTACACGACTATTGGGCGCAAAAAAAACTCTTTGGTGTTTGGAAGGGATATTTTCTCTAATCTAGAAGCAGTTGACAAAAGTGGTAAAAAGAACACCATAGCAACGGACGCTGAGACTTTTTGGGGTGCTGTTGGAGGCCGAAATTCCCCTGTGGGAGAGGCTTTTGTAAGAGATGCCTCTAACATGCGTTTGAGAGAATTCAATATAGGTTATACCTTTTCTAGAAGGTTTCTTGAAAAAATATCCCTCAGCTCTGCAAAACTTTCCTTTGTAGGAAGAAACCTATTTTTTATTTATAACAATGCTGGAAACTTTGACCCAGAGGTGTTCACAGGGGTAGGCGCTTCTGCACAAGGGCAGGCCGCTTTTACCTCGCCAACTACACGAACTTATGGCTTCTCATTAAAAATAGGATTTTAATTTACGAAAAACAAAAACTATCTTGACTTATGAAAAATTATAGATTTTCAATCATAAAAAAACATACACTTTTAGCTCTGCTTGGGTTATTTATACTGAGTTGTACAGACCAATTTGACGAGATTAACACCAACCCAAAGGCACTCTCTTCAGAAAGGCTTAAAAGTGCCAGTATAGGATCAATTAGCTTGGTAGCCAAAAGTGCATTTTTTTCTGCTACTTTTGTTGGAAAACCTGACCCAATGCAGGTAATACACTCTCTTTTTACAGATATATATGCCAACTATTTTGCCACAACCGCTAAAAACTTTGATAGCGATCAATTCACGCTTGTAGGCAAATGGATCAATATTGGATGGGAAAGTTGGTATTCAGAATGTTCTCCTCAAATAAAGCTTGTAGAAGACTTTACCAAGGGAAAATACCCAATAGAAAATGCTATTATGAAGGTTTGGAGGGTTTATCACTATAGTAGGATCACAGACTTATGGGGTCCCATACCTTATTCAAAATTTGGAAATGAGAAGACAAGTGTTCCTTATGATTCACAACAAGATATTTACAAAGACTTTTTTAAGACACTTTCTGCTGCTACTAATGTGTTAAACGCTCACAAAGATAAGACATCTGCTTTTGGTTCGAACGATATTATTTACAAAGGAGATGTTGCCAAATGGTTGAAATTTGCCAATTCCCTTCATTTGCGTTTGGCTATGCGTATTCGCTATGCAGATAAGACTATGGCTAAACAAGAAGCAGAAAAAGCTGTGAGACCTGAGAACGGAGGCGTTATGGAATCTAACAAAGACAATGCTTTTGTGAAAACAGAGACTTTTTATAAGAACCCGTATAATACTATTACACAATGGGGGGAGTTTCGCATGAGTGCTGATATGGAGAGCATACTAAAAGGGTACAAAGATCCGCGTGTTCAAAACTATTTTGATAAAGCTAAGCCTCTTGATCCTGAAAAGAATGATGATACTACTTTTATTGATAGAAAAGATGATCCTTCGGGGCTTGAATTTGATTATGAAGGCTTCCGTAACGGACAAACGAAAACAGAGAAGGCAAAGAAATTGAATAAATACTCTGATATGGCCGCTCCCTATAGGGTAAATGGAGGGGAAGGACCTTCATGGCCGGTAATGCGATTTGCAGAGGTGAATTTCCTTAAAGCAGAGGGAGCACTAATGGGCTGGAATATGGCAGGTGGTACCACAGAAGATTTCTACAATCAGGGAATAAAGGCTTCCTTGCTAGAGTATGGTTATGAAGATAAAGATTTGTCAGGTGCGCAGTATACTATTAGTACATCTCTTCCTTTAGGTTTCCAGAGTAATAATAGTAATGACGCAGTTTCTAAAGTCCCTGTAAAATTTGAAGGAAATGATAAAGAAAAAAAATTGGAACAAATTATAACCCAAAAATGGATCGCTCTATTTCCTAACAGTGAGGAGGCTTATGCAGAAAGAAGGCGTACTGGATATCCAAAACTGTATGATAGGGCTCATTCACTTAATCCAGATATTCCTAAAGACAGAATACCAAGGAGGCTCCCGTATGCTAGTAGTGAAAAAACTAATAACAAAAAAGCTGTAGATATTGCTATAAACAAGTATTTAAGAGGATCTGATAAAGGGTCAACCAAACTTTGGTGGGACCAAAAATAAGTTTATTTACTTAAACTAAACGCTTTTCAAATCTTAAGATGTCAAAAGTTTTCTTTAGAAACAGCTTAGGGATTGATAGGGGTCATCTTTACCCCTAGAAGTTAGGCCGTTTTTACTCACCGGTAGGCCTTTTGAAAAATGGGCGATAATTTTGTAATCGCTTAATCTGTTGTATTTAAATAGTCTAAAGTAACAAAAATGATGATTTTGTTAGTCTAGTCTCTTGTTTTTATTCCATTTTTACTACTTTTACGGAACACTTTTGGGGGTGTTCACATATGGAAGATACTGAAGCACTTGCAGTTTTAAAAATATGTTAACTGAGAAATACCCTTTGAACCTGAAATAGTTAGCACTATCGTAGGGAAAAAGGATTCCTTTTTTAAAGGGGTTTTTTCATATTTCTCACGCCTACCCACAAAGTATACTTTAAATGAGGGAATATGATAAAAATATTTTTCAACGGAGAAGTCATCAAAACTAAAACTTCTAACCTCTACGCAATACTTCAAAACAGAAATTTGACGGATAAAGAAGGAATCGCGGTAGCGGTAAACAGTCAAGTGGTTACCAAAATGTTATGGCCATCAACATTATTGCAAAATAATGATAAAATTTTAGTGATAACGGCAACTCAAGGCGGTTAGATTATGAAAGTAGTGCTATCAATCGCGGGAAGTGACCCTACATCGGGTGCAGGCACACAGGCAGATATACGCACAGTTACTGCCCTTGGAGGGCATTGTCTTTCTGTCATCACCGCCATAACTATTCAAAATACCTATGGGGTGTCATATTACCAATCACTTGATAGAGAATTGTTCGAGTCGCAATTGGAATTTTTACTAGATGACATCACGCCCCACGCGGTAAAAATAGGGATGATTGGAGACCATAGATTTGCAAATATAATCGCAAATATTATTAGAAAATACAAATTAAAAAACATTATTTGGGATCCTATTTTAAAGTCTTCATCAGATGATAAATTGATAGCCGGCAACATAGAATTGTATATAGATACGATGCTTAGAATATCAGATATTATAACTCCAAATTATGATGAGTTTGAGACAATCTTTGGGAAAATAGAGTATCCCAAAAAGTTAATTTCAAGGGGGAAAACCAAAAATTTAAAATACCTAGTCTTAAAAGGTGGACACGGTATAAAAACAGACATTGAAGACACCTTTTATGATGTTGAAAAAGAAACCACTACGGTAATGAAAACCCGTAGATTAAAGACGACTAACACACATGGTACCGGGTGTATGTTTTCATCTGCACTGGCCACATATGTTGCTCAGGGTCAATTGGTTAAGGACGCGTTTGTAAATGCTCATAAGTTTGTAAATAAGGCCCTTTTAAATAGTATTGATTTGCAAATAGGTGGTGGGAAAGGTGTTATCAAAGTCTGTGAGAATAAATGAAAGTTATTGTGATAACGCCTGAAAAAAGTTTAACTGGAGAAATCCCTTTGATAGCGAATCTATTAGATTATGGCATTTATAGGCTTCATATCAGGAAAGAGAAAATTCAAAATTCCTACCTTGACAAGTTGAAGCGGGAAGTAGGAGAAGTGCGTTACCAAACGCGTACGGTTTTGCATATTTCAAATTCTAAGCAGGCTGATTTACATCCAAAGTTGCACTTGAAAGAGCGGTTGCGAAATACAGAATTTTCAAACCCAAAAGTAGTGAGTACATCCTGTCATTCAATTGGTGAGTTAGGCAAGTTATCAGCCTATGAATATGGCTTTATATCACCCATGTTTACGAGTATATCTAAGTTAGATTATACTTCTACACTATCCGCTGAGGATGTGTATGCCAAATCTTGTGAGCTAAATATGACTTCAAAGCTCGTCCCCTTGGGGGGCATTAATCTTGAAAAAGCCTCCTATTTAAAAGAAATTGGCTTTGAGATGTTCGGTTTACTCGGCTATATTTGGGGTGAGCCCCAAAAGGCATTAGAAAGGGTACAGAAGATATTAAAGCTATGAAATGGCAGTTGAGTAAAATAGAGTTACAGTATATAAGCTCTGCTTACAAGAGGTCTAGCTCTGTCAATATGGCAATGAAGATGACAACATATGGAATTAAATGGATTCAATACAGAGATAAAGATATTTCGGATGTAGCGTATGTTCTAAAAGCAATTGAGCTGAAAAAACTTTGCCTCCTGTATGCTTCAATTTTGATACTAAATGACAGAGCGCACTTGGTCAATAAAGTATCTGCAGATGGCGTGCATATTGGGAAAAATGATATTCCAATTGCTGACGCCCGTGTACTAATTGGTGATGAAAAGATTTTGGGCTATACAATAAATGATTTAGAAGCTTTGGAGACATTGTCTAAATATCGTAAAATGGTTGACTATGTGGGGATTGGTCCATTTAACACCACTACTACAAAGTCAAATGCACCCGAGCCATTGGGTTTTAATACACTACTTTCATATGCCAATAAAGTAAAAGCGATTAACCCAAACATAGTCGTTGTGGCAGTTGGAGGCCTCACTTTAAGCGATTGCGAAAAGCTTGCAAAACAAAAGGTGATAAAGGGCGTGGCAATATCTTCTCTTTTGAATGAAGGAAATGACAAAACTAGAATGGAACTTTCAAATCACATAATTTCATTATTTCGATGAATGATAGGCTAAAGATAGGAAACACTTCTTTTGAATCGAGATTGTTTTTAGGAACGGGCAAATTTTCAGCTTTGGAGGTGATGGAAAAATCCGTTTTAGAGTCTGGTTGTGAGCTAGTTACACTTGCATTAAAAAGACATACGACTCATGAGAAAGATAATATTTTAAGCAGACTAAAACACCCTCGCCTAAATTTATTACCCAATACATCTGGGGCGAGAAATGCTGAAGAAGCCGTGCTAGCTACTAGACTATCGGCAGAATCGATGCACACTAAGTTTATAAAATTAGAAATTCACCCCGACCCCAAATATCTTTTGCCTGATGCCGAGGAAACCTTGGAAGCGACAAAAGTATTGGCAAGGGAGGGTTTTTTTGTGATGCCATATATACATGCTGACCCTGTTCTGTGTAAAAAATTGGAGGATGCAGGGGCTTCTGCCGTGATGCCATTGGGCGCCCCAATTGGGACAAATAAAGGACTGAAAACCATAGATTTTTTGGAGATAATCATAGAACAGTCTAATGTGCCGGTCGTGGTAGATGCGGGAATAGGAGCGCCTTCTCATGCGTCTTATGCTATGGAAATCGGGGCAGATGCCGTATTGGTAAACACGGCCATTGCCGTATCGGGCAACCCTGTTGAGATGAGCAGGGCTTTTAAATTGGCTGTAAAGGCTGGGAGATTAGCGTACCTATCTAAGTTCGGAAGTATGTCCAGGTACGCTGTTAATACCAGCCCTCTAACAGATTTTTTGCAATGACAAAAAGTGCATTTGCAGACATATTAGACCAATATACTTGGGAAAACCTAAAGGCAGAAATTAACTTAAAAACGGAGGTAGATGTGCTTAAAGCGATCCATAGTAAGGAGTTTGATTTGGAATCTTTTAAGGCGTTGATTTCCCCTTCAGCCGATATTTATTTAGAAACGATGGCTCAAAAAAGCCACAAACACACTTCGGATAGATTTGGTAAAACAATACAAATGTACATCCCTCTATACCTTTCTAACGAATGCCAAAATATATGTACTTATTGTGGTTTTAGTCTTACAAATAATATTCCTAGGCGTACTTTGTTGGACAGAGAAATTCACAGAGAAATGAAGCATATCAAGTCTATGGGGTTTGATCATATTCTACTTGTAACTGGAGAAGCCAATAAAACCGTGGGTGTGGAATATCTCAAAAATGCGTGCGATATTGCAAGGCAATACTTTTCAAACATATCTATTGAAGTACAACCACTTGAGCAGGAAGACTATAGCATACTCAGGCAAACAGGACTTAATAGTGTGCTCGTCTATCAGGAGACATATCACAGAGAGGTTTACAAAAAATATCACAAAAAAGGGAAAAAATCTAATTTTGACTACCGTTTGGAAACTCCGGATAGACTCGGGAGGTCATTAATACACAAGATTGGAATAGGCTTTTTATTAGGTTTAGAAGACTGGAGGGTTGAGGCATTTTTTACGGCTTTGCACTTGAAGTATTTGAGAAAAAAATATTGGAAAACAAACTATGTGATTTCTTTCCCAAGGTTGAGACCACACGCGGGAGGGACAATGCCTAACTATGTGGTAACAGATAGGAATTTGGTGCAACTAATTACGGCATATAGAATTTTTGATCACGATGTGGAATTATCTATTTCAACAAGGGAGTCTATCGAATTTAGAAACAGAGTAATTCCCTTGGGAATAACCAATATGAGTGCTGGATCAAAAACCAATCCGGGAGGCTATGTAGTTGAAAAACAGTCTCTCAAACAATTTGAAATAGAAGATGAGCGTACCCCAAGAGTAATTGCAGAGGCAATTCGCTCTGCAGGTTATGAAGAAGTATGGAAGAATTGGGACAAAGTTTATTGAGCATAGGGATGAATCAAAAATTTAGTAGGCAAATTGTACTTCCTGAAATAGGAGAACTAGGGCAGAAAAAACTAGCCCATTCTTCTGTCTTGATAGTTGGGATGGGAGGGCTTGGTTGTCCTGTTTTTCAGTGTCTTTTAGCCGCTGGGATTGGCACCATAGGAATAGTTGACGCCGATATAGTTTCCAAATCTAATTTGGCACGACAGACCTTGTATTCTCAACAAGATTTGGGACTAAAAAAAGTAGATGTAATAACCGAATATGCCTGTAAATTTTCGCCAACTACCAAAATTAGGTCTTACCCAAAAAACCTAACGGTTAAAAATGCCTTAGAAATAATAAAGCCCTTTGATGTGGTAGTAGATGGAACGGATAATTTTTATGCCCAATATTTGATAAATGACGCCTGTGTGATACTCAATAAAACTTGGTCATTTGCCTCAATTTTAAAGTTTGAAATGCAGATAAGTACCTTTAACCACAAAGGAGGTCCCAGTTATAGATGTGTATTTCCTAGTCCCCCAAGACCGGAACACGCACCCTCTTGTGCCGAAGCCGGAGTGATCAGCTCTCTACCACCTATGGCAGGAGCTATCCAAGCCAATGAGGTCCTAAAAATACTCTTGGATATTGGGCAGACCCTCTCGGGAAAATTGTGGATAATCAATGCACTCACAAATAGATTTTCGGAAGTCAATTTTTCTAAGAACAAGAGTAATTTTAAGTATCTTTCACTATTGGAAAGTATGAATCCAAAATGTGATGTAAAAGTGAAATCATATAATTGGCAACAAGTGAAGGATAGACTAAAGGATTTTTATATTTTAGATACTAGAACAAAAGCAGAATACAAGGCATTCAACATTGGTGGAGAAAACCACTCTATTGAGTGCATTATGTCAGATTCAAATTATGAACCTAAAACGGCAAAGCCTATATTAGTAGTCTGTGCCAGTGGCAAGCGTTCTATTACAGCTGTTAAAATTTTATCTAAAAGAAATAATTCACTTGATATATATAACTTAAAAGATGGTTTAAACGCCATTTAAAAACTAAAAAATAGTATGAAAAACGAAACTCCCCTACAAGAAATTATTTCAAGAAAGCCTTTCCCCAAGTCAAAAAAAGTCTATGTAAATGGCAAATTGCACGATATCAAGGTGGCGATGAGAGAAATAGAGTTGGAAGACACAAAACACCATGCTCTAAATGAAATAGAGAAAAATCCGCCAATTACCGTATACGACACTTCCGGTGCTTATACCGACCCCAACAAAGAAATAGATGTGAGAAAAGGCTTGGAGGGAATAAGGTCAGAATGGATTTTAAAAAGGGGAGATGTAGAAGAACTGCCAAATATTTCATCTTCTTATGGTCAATTAAGGCTAAATGATAGTAAATTGGATGCCCTGCGATTCCCAAATCTTCACAAGCCATTGAGAGCTAAAAAGGGGCAAAATGTATCTCAAATGCACTATGCCAAAAAGGGAATTATTACCCCTGAGATGGAATATGTCGCGATTAGGGAAAATCAAAAAATTCAAGAATACAATGATAAATATGGACAACATGGGGGAGTGCGTTTTGGGGCACATATTCCAAAAGAGATCACACCTGAATTTGTAATGGCTGAAATTGCTTTGGGCAGGGCTATAATCCCCAACAATATAAATCATCCAGAGAGCGAACCGATGGTTATCGGTAGGAACTTCCTCGTAAAAATAAATGCAAATATTGGGAACTCAGTTGTAACCTCCTCCATAGAGGAGGAAGTAGAAAAAGCGGTGTGGGCTTGCCGTTGGGGAGCAGATACCATTATGGATTTATCCACAGGGAGAAATATACACGAAACAAGGGAATGGGTATTGAGAAACTCACCAGTACCTGTCGGTACAGTCCCTATTTATCAAGCGCTAGAAAAGGTAAAAGGCAAGGCAGAAAAACTCACTTGGGAGGTATTTAGAGATACCCTAATTGAGCAAGCAGAACAAGGGGTAGACTATTTTACAATTCACGCCGGGGTACTATTGAGATATGTCCCCATGACTGCAAAGAGATTGACGGGTATCGTCTCTCGTGGGGGGTCTATTATGGCAAAATGGTGTTTGGCTCACCACAAAGAAAATTTTCTCTATACCCATTTTCAAGAAATCTGTGAAATTATGAAAGTCTATGATGTGGCTTTCTCTCTGGGAGATGGCTTGCGTCCGGGGTGTATTGCTGATGCTAATGATAAGGCACAGCTTTCAGAATTAAAAACACTCGGAGAGTTGACTGATATTGCCTGGAAACACGATGTTCAAGTAATGATAGAGGGCCCTGGGCATATCCCTTTGCATATGATCAAAGAAAATATGGACTTGCAATTGAAGTATTGCAAGGAGGCCCCTTTCTACACCCTAGGGCCTTTGACTACAGATATTGCTCCGGGTTATGACCATATTACCTCCGCCATTGGGGCTGCAAATATCGGTTGGTATGGGACTGCTATGTTGTGCTATGTAACCCCAAAGGAACACTTAGGACTTCCCAATAAAAATGATGTCAGGGAAGGCGTGATAACATACAAACTGGCTGCGCATGCGGCAGACTTGGCAAAGGGACATCCCGGCGCACAAAAAAGGGATAATGCACTTTCAAAAGCGAGGTTTGAGTTCAGGTGGCATGACCAATTTAACCTCTCTCTAGACCCGGAAAAAGCCTTGGAGTATCACGATGAAACGCTACCAGCCGAGGGTGCGAAAATTGCTCATTTCTGTTCTATGTGCGGTCCTAACTTTTGCTCTATGAAAATCACTCAAGAGGTGAGGGCGTTTGCTAAGAAGAACAAATTAGATGCTGAAACCGCAATTGAAAAAGGAATGGAAAAAATGTCCCAGACATTTAAGAAAAAAGGATTTGAGATTTATCACTAGAACGAAGTGAGATCCAACAACTATCAAAGTATAACAAATCAGAAAAAATATTTCTAGCCTGCAATTTAATTGGAATTTCAGATAAGTTATTGTTTTTCATTCTTTTATATAGATGTTAAAAGCATCTTTTGTTTTAGAAGCTAGTCGTGCAGTGATCCTGTCTTGAGTTTGGCAACCTCCCTTTCTGTTAAAAATCTCCAGTGTGAACGGGGTAGGTCTTTCTTCGTAATCCCTGCAAAAACAACCCTATCTAATTTGATAACATGATACCCCAAAGACTCAAAAATACGTCTTACTATTCTGTTTTTGCCACTGTGAATTTCAATACCCACCTCACTTTTTGGGGAATTGTTTACATAGTCTATGGCATCGGCTTTTATAAATCCGTCTTCTAACTCTATTCCCTGCCTGATTTTCTTCAGGTCTTTATGCTTAAGGTTAGCATTAAGTATGGCATGGTATAGTTTTTTAATATTGTGCTTTGGGTGTGTGAGCTTTTTAGCCAAATCGCCGTCATTAGTGAAAAGTAATAACCCTGTAGTATTTCTATCTAATCTCCCTACAGGGAGCAATCGAGACTTGGATGCCCTGTCTATCAAATTCATTACTGTCCTCCTGCCTCTTTCATCTCTAGTTGTTGTGATAAAATCTTTAGGTTTGTTTAGCAGTACATATTCTTTTTTTTCGGGGGTAATGAGTCTGTTATCAAATAAAATCTTGTCTTTGAGGGACACCTTGTAGCCCATTTCTGTAACAACCTTACCATTGACCTTAACACTTCCTGAGGATATATAAATATCGGCATCTCTTCGGGAGCAAACTCCGGAATTTGCAATGTATTTGTTGAGCCTAATTAATACTTCTTTTGTCATTACATATTATATTTCCCTGCCAATTTCGGCAACAAAATTAGGCTTCCTAAATGGATTTACTGCACAGAGGCTAATTTAAAATTGACATTATCAGAGTTTAAGTTTTTTCACAATACAGCATTTTAATTGGTCTCGTCCTAAGTTTAGAATTATGAAAGTCAGCTATATATCTTTTTATAATGGGAAATTTTGACTCAAAAAGAGTCATCCATAGAAGATTTTCACTAAGTGGCGCGTTTTGAAGTTTTTTAATTTAAAAACAAAAAAATAATTTAGATAAGAGATAATTATGATTTTATAGGGGTTGACGCAAATTTATCAGCACGAGAATTGTTTTAACTTTGCGGAAAAGTAAATTTTAATTTAATGGATTTTTGGAGAATCTTTTTTCTGACGCTTTTGCTCTCTGCAATAGCCTGTGAAGGAGCTAGCGATACAGAATATATCATCTCAAACATTCCAGTAAAACTAAGAGTTGTAAGATATGACAGAGACTGGCAAGAAGCATCGCCCTTAGACCTTCCGAAGCTAAAGAAAAAATACCCCTATCTGTATCCTCAAAAATATGAAGATAGCTTTTGGATCGCCAAGATGAAAGACACTTTGCAAAGAGATTTGGTAAATACTGTGATGGATTCTTTTGCAAAAATTGACGAAGAAAAAAACGAGATCGAAAATATTTTGCGACATATCAAGTATTATTTTCCAAAAGAAAAGACCCCTGATAGCCTTATCACCATCATCTCAGAGGTAGATTACAAAAATAAGGTCATTTACACCGACAGCCTAGCGCTCTTGGCTTTGGATAATTACTTGGGTAGTGCACACCCCTTTTATGAGGGTATTCCTAGTTATATTCGCAAAGAGATGACCCCCCACTACATTGCCACAGATTTTGCCGAAGCATTTGCTAAAAAAATAACCCCAAATATTTCCGATAGGACATTCTTGTCTGCCATTATTTTTGAAGGTAAAAAACGCTATGTTCAGGATAGACTTATGCCCCTGCTTTCAGACTCTATAAAAATCAAATATTCCCGCAAGCAATGGGAATGGGCGGTAAGAAATGAGTATGAAATATGGAGCTATTTTATAGCTCATCAACTGTTATTTTCTACGGACAGAAAACTCCTCTCAAGGTTTATTCTTCCTGCTCCTTTTTCTAAATTTTATTTGGATATAGACCCTCTCTCTTCTCCTAGAATAGGTCAATTTATTGGGTGGAAGATTATTAAATCTTTTATGGAGCGTAACCCCATTGCGCTAGATAGTATGATAAAAATAAATCCGGAAACCCTATTTAAGCAATCTAGATACAAACCCAAAAAATAATGCCCCCCTCTAAAAGAACAAACATCAATATTTCCGTAGAGCTAGATGAAAATAGAGTTCCTGAGAAACTCTTTTGGTCTTCCGAAGAAGGCAATATCTATAATAATGAGGCCAAAGCCACTTTTTTATCCATTTGGGATGAAAATACACAAGAAACACTGAGAATAGAACTCTGGACAAAAGATATGCCTTTGGAGAGTATGAAGCAATTTTTTCACCAAACGCTCGTCTCCATGAAAGACACTTTCCTAAAAGCAACACAAGATGAAAAGATGACAGAAACAATGGGAGACTTTTGTGATTATTTTGCAGAAAAATTAGAACTTGACAAAAAAAGGTAACAACCTAAAAACCTTTTTTATTTAACCTAATTTTAGAATCTCCCATCCTTCGGGATAGCCGGTACAGAACTACCCCAATCACCACAACTAAAATATAGGGGATACTCATCAGGTAGGTGATCCCATTATTGATCCCCTCTGCCATTGATATATCATTACTATTCTGTAAAACAGCCCTACACAAGGCACATTGTGCCCAAAAAAGGTGGGGAATAAAGAGTAATATCAAAGTCGTCTTTTTAAGCATAATAAGGCACTATCATCAAGTAAACAATGACACCAGTAACAGCTACATAAAGCCATATAGGAAAAGCTGTTTTGGCAATTTTTTTATGTCTATCAAAACGCTTTGCCAACGCCCGAACATAAGAAACCAACACCAAGGGTATTACCGCTATAGAAAGTATAATGTGTGAAATCAGGATAAAATAATAGACGCCTTTAAAAATGCCATCACCACCATAGGGCGTTGGTTCAGAAGTCATGTGATACGCCACATACATCACCAAAAAAGTAATTGAAAGTACAATGCTCAGCTTCATACACTTTCTGTGCAACTCGATTTTACCATTCTTAATCGCTCTCAAAGCTATTAATAAACATATTGTCGTTACAGCGTTGATGACTGCATAGGTGGGGGGCAAAAATGTTAAAGGCTTCGCGTTGGGTATCTTTACTATGAATAGTATCGCCACCACTATGGGTATAAGTACAGATACGATTGTTATCAGTTTGTTATACTTCCTATCTTCCATTTCATTGCAAAAGTTTTTTTATGTCTTCTACCAACATTCTAATGCCACTGTCCGTTAGCCCATCATAATATATGATTGGGTTTCCGTTTTTGTCTTTCCTGCTTCGGATATTTCCTTCTTTGTCTATCAAAGCAAACATACCAGAGTGTTCAAATCCCTCATTTGAATCAGGAGTTTTTGCAGCATACAGATTGAATCCTTTATTGACAAAGTTATAAATATAGCCTTCTTCACCTGTCAAAAAATTCCAATTAGGACCAGCGTTATGTGCTTTGGCATAATTTAAAAGTTTTTCTGGCGTGTCCCTCTCTGGGTCAATAGATACAGAGGCTATCCCAAATTGAGAATGACCGAGAAATTTATCTTGTATCTTCATCATATTTTTATTCATTGTGATACAAATACCCGGGCAGGAAGTGAAGAAAAATTCAACCAAGTAGACCTTGCCTTTGTAAAACTGATTGGTCAAAGTCTCTCCGTTTTGATTAATTAACTCAAAATCAGGTGCTTTTCCTATTAAATTTAAATCTGAGTCCTGGAAACGAGAGACTATTTTAGGGATTGCCCATATTCCAAAGACTACAATGATGAGCAAAAGCCCTATGTAGGAGTATTTTGAATATTTCATTTAGGTAAAAATATAGTTTTTATTCTGTCATTTTGGTAATGCGCTTTCTTTTTTTTCCGTATTTCTTTAGTTCCAGCCGATACTCAGCGAGAATAATCTTAACATCGTCTAATAACCTTTTACTGACATCAGAAATAGAAGAAGCATCATAACCCAAGACTTTCTCTCTTTTTCTACCTCTCAAACACCTATTCTTATCTACAATAAAAACTTTTGGACAGTAGCTCTTTTCATCCAGTTGGTATGGTGTCTTCAAGCTTTCAAAAACATTGGCTACTTCTTCTTTTTTACCGTAAAGGAAGACCCATTTTGATGTATCTGAGTAAATTCCAAACTCATCTAAAAGCGTTTGAACATCGCGCTCTTTCCCGTCTGGGAGGAGGACTACAATTTGGAAATCCTTGAACTCGTGAAACCTTTTGTGAATTCTGTGCCCCAAGTTCAAGACATTCGTTTTGTGGCGCAATAAATCCTCTCCTAAAAAGCAGAGCAGAGATATTTTACTCTCCAAACACAATATTTCTCCCTCGCTTGTTCTAAAATTGGAGATTTCTTTTACATCTTTAGTTACCGTAGGCAATTTTACAAAGTGGTGTACTCCAGATGCAAAAAAAAGATACACCAAAATGGGCAAAACAAAAAGAACTGTCAGTACCGTATATTTTTTTATTTTCATCTGTTGTTTAAGATAAAGACTTGCGCGCGAATGTAAGAATATTTCACACGACTGATAAGTTTATCTTTGCAGTATAATGATTAAAAAAACGGAGATTGTTCCTCTTGCACTCGTTATTCTCTTTTCCGTTTTTCTATGGAAAGGGTATATCTACAATGGTTTTTTGGTAACCAGAGATGATATTGCTCAGGTGCAAAATCAAAATGTAAGTGCTCTATCCTTAACTAACTTAAAAAGTGTCTTTACAACGATTTATGCAAAAATGTATCAACCTTTATCTTCTCTGTGCTATGCCACTATCAATACCTTCTTTTACAGACAGCCTTGGGCATTCCATACCTTTAGCCTTATTCTGCATCTTATTAATGTGATACTTTTATTTCTACTCCTAAAGGCATTTCATATTGATAAATTTTGGAGGTGGTTAATTCTAATCATTTTTGCAATACATCCCCTACAACAGGAGGTAATCGCTTGGGTCTCTGCCTGTTCTACTTTACTATACACATCGCTATATCTGGGCAGTCTACTGTGCTACATCCGGTATTTAAAGCACACAAAACGATTATCCCTGTGGCTTTGCTTTTTACTGTTTGTGATGTCCTGCCTCTCAAAACCAAGTGCTATTACACTACCTCTAGTACTTCTGGGGCTGGACTATTTATTCTCCAAAGTCCCCTTTTCATGGAAAAGACTTAGGGAAAAAATTCCCTTTCTCATAATTTCTATTTTATTTGGATTTATTGCCGTTATCAGCAGGGTAAAAACTATTGATGAAGGAGGTGCCGGAATATTTTACACTTTTGTGTTGACGCTTCCTTACCAATTGGTCGCCCCAATAAAACACATTTTATTTCCCTTTGATATTATTGGCGTATATCAATACCCTTATAAATTTCCCCTTGGCGAAGTCATCATTTCTACTATTTTCATTCTAGTTGTAGGTATGTGGATTATGAAATATGGGCGATATCACAAATTACTCATTTTTGGTCTGTTGGTTTATTTTGTCAATGTACTTTTGGTGAGTAATATTTTTAGTTTTTCTGCCGAATTTTACGCCTTGAGATATGTCTATTTTCCCATAGTGGGTATTCTTATTGCCGTTGCATCAGTGGTAAAGCTATCTAAAAGACGCTTCTTTGTCTGCTTGTTAGTATGTATCGCCACCGGATTTATTTCCAAAACCGATGCCAAAAACTGGAGAGATGACCCTTCATTTTTGAAAAATAACCTTAAAAGCAAGTACAATAGCATTTCTATCTATCACTTGGGCTGGTACTATGCCAATATTGAGAAACAATATGATTCCACCCTATATTATTTAAACCAACTAAACCATATAGTCCTCCCTAAAAAAATTGAAGTAACTGCAAAAGTTCTCAAGGCCATCGTATTGTTCCAAAAAGGGAACTATAAAGAAGGACTAGGTTTATTGGAAAAAGCTGAAAGTAAGTATCCTAAAAACACGGATATTTTGTACAACTTAGCCGATATTTATTACAGAAATAGACGCTATCTCAAAGCAGAAAGCTATGCAAAGAGGTACCTGAAAATACGAGAACGCCAAGGAGCTATAGATGGATACGCACTGCTTTACAATATTTACATCCATTCTGGTCAAGAGCAAAAAGCCTTAAGTCCCCTGAGGAAAATTATTTACTACATAACGCATGACCACAAGCAAATATTAAACCGTTTAGAAGAGTTTTACCTTAAAAAGGCTACTATTTTTAAAAGTATGGGGCAAAAGGATTCTCTCATACATTCGTTGGAAAAGTGTAAACAGGCTTCAGAAGACTATAATAATGGGAAGACAAAGCAGAATGATTATCAAAAGATAATAGACGCTCTAAAAAATGCTAGCTCTCCTTAAAATTCAAAGTCTCTAAAGGAAGGATCACTGTCCGATTCCCCTTCTTTTTCTAGGCAATCTATCTTTATACTCATCTTATCTGGCATCTCAAAATCCCCTTGAGAGATGTTCAAAGTCTCGTCTTTATAACACTTCTTCATGAAAATTGCCCATATGGGTAGTGCCAAACTGGCCCCCTGTCCGTAACTTGTAGACTCAAAGTGTATCGCCCTATCCTCTCCCCCTACCCAAACGCCCGTCACTAGGTCCGGTCCCATTCCTATAAACCACCCATCACTATTGTTTTGCGTTGTTCCTGTTTTTCCTGCAATAGGTACTTCAAAATTATAGGGGTAGTCAGTCACTATCTTTTTGTAAATATTACTTCCCGACCGGGTGTGTCCCCTCAACCTTCTTCCTGAACCAGATTGTGTAACCCCTTTCAAAAGACTCAAAATTGTATAAGATACCTGATGACTAAATACATCCCTAATCTCCGGCTTGTAGTTGTAAAGGGACATGCCTTTTCTATCTTTAATTTTCTTTACAACGATTGGCTTGATGTATATGCCCTTATTAGCAAATGTAGAATATGCTGCCACCATCTCCGATAGTTTTATATCTGCCGTTCCCAAAGCAATAGATGGAACCGAAGGAATATTTGCTGTGACACCTAGTTTTTTTGTAAGGTTTATCACAGGTTTTGGACCTACTTTGTCTATTAGCATTGTCGTAATGGTATTTATAGAACTGGCGAGGGCTGTTTTAAGTGTCTTTAACTGTCCTGAAAACTTTCCGTTGGAGTTTTTAGGACACCAAGAGGCTGTATTTCCATATTTGCCTGCCTCTATACAGTACTGTACATCTGGAAACTTATCACACGGTGAATAGTGCAACTGGTCTATAGCCGCTGCGTAAACAAATGGCTTGAAAGTAGAACCAGTTTGCCTTGATCCCTGTATAACTTGGTCATACTTAAAGTGTTTATAGTTAATGCCTCCTACCCAAGTTTTTACAAATCCTGTTTGCGGAGCTATTGACATCATCCCCATACGCAAGAAATGTTTGTAGTAGAGAATGGAATCCCTCGGAGACATTACCGTATCTATATCGCCATTCCAAGAGAACACACTCATTTTGATTTTCTTGCCGAAAGATGCTAATATTTCTTCCTTGGACTTTTTGAGGTCATACTTCATAT
>BMAT01004028.1:3882-25412 GCA_019649035.1 Elysia marginata | reverse complement strand
GCTAAGACAAAACCAGCCATAGCCATTCCGTTTGTTTCCCTATTTTCCCTATTTTCCATATTTTCCATACATAAAAAACTTAATTTTATAAATCTCAGTGTTAGTCTAAGGTTTTTTGGTTGTTTTCCATAGAGATGTCAGGCAGTATTCTTTCTGGGTCTATGGTAACTGCTCTTACAGTTTTCTCTGTTTTAAAAAGAAACTTCCATGTATCACCCCTTTGCCAAACTTCTACGGGGAGATATAGGTTCTGTATACTTTTATCTGCAAACTCTACTTGCAATTTTACGGGCATAGGTATTTCTGTCAATTTATTAACAGTTATGATGTACCCTTTGTTGGTTTTTAAAACATCTCCCACCTCCATATCTATGTTGTCATTACTATAAAACCAACCCCTCCAAAACCAATTGAGGTTCTCCCCAGCAAC
Organism: Elysia marginata; assembly: GCA_019649035.1. Classification (NCBI taxonomy): domain Eukaryota; kingdom Metazoa; phylum Mollusca; class Gastropoda; family Plakobranchidae; genus Elysia; species Elysia marginata. The sequence continues at coordinate 24,982 of BMAT01004028.1, read as the reverse complement.
ACTTTCTATATGGTTAAAAAAATCCGTCGGTTGGGGGTGCTTGAATGCCCATGTTTTGATATAAGAACGGAATGCCTCATCAAATCTTTCTGCACCCAAAATATACTCCCTGAGTATCCTCAATCCCAAGGCGGGTTTGTAGTATGCAGTTACCCCCAAATTGTGATTTTGAACAATATCGGGGTAGGTCGAAATACTCTCTCTAATAGGGTTTTTTAGCCATCTATTGATTACTCCAGGTTTATCCAAATGGGTTTTATATTCTCCTTTGTTGAAGTTCTTGGTACTATAAAAGTTGATAAAGGTATTGAATCCTTCATCCATCCATGGATAGCGTCTCTCGTTGCTTCCTACTATCATAGGGAACCAGTTGTGTCCAAATTCGTGGTCTGTAACGCCCCACAAATCAGAAGATTTCGATTTCCAGTGACAAAAACTCACCCCCGGATACTCCATGCCATTTATCTCAGCAGCGACATTGATAGCAGAAGGGTATGGATAAGGAAACCACTTTTTAGAGTAATGCTCTATAGATGCCTTTACATATTCTGTAGAACGTTTCCAACCATTTCCAGTATTACTTTCAACAGGGTAGACAGACTGGGCAAAAGATGTCTTCCCGTTGGGCAAATTTATTCTTGCACCGTCCCATATAAATGCTTTGGAAGTGGCAAAAGCAAAATCTCTAGAATTTTTTATTGAAAAGTGCCATGTTTGTTTGCCAGATGATTTTGTGTAGGTTGTACCCCCTACCTCCTCAGGACTTACTATATATTTCGTTTCGTCACTTCTTTGAGCTTTCAAAAATCTATTATAGGCTTCTTTTGAAAGCACTTTTTCAGGATTTTTAAGCGTTCCGGAACCTACTACAACATAGCCACTCGGCACTGTAATACTGACATCAAAATTTCCATAATCGTAGTAAAACTCTCCGGCACCTAAGTAGGGCTCTATATTCCAACCGACTACATCATCATAAACAGCCACTTTAGGGAACCATTGGGCAATAGCATAGATAACCCCTTTTTCTGTATTAACCCTCCCCATTCTATCTTTTCCTTTTTCGGGAATTTTAAACTGAAAGTCCATCTTTACAGTCGCTTTACCTCCTCTGGCATTAATGGGAGCTGGCATCAGTACCTTCATACGGGTATCATTAACGGAGAAACGATCAGTGTTCTTACCCCCTGTTTTTACCTCAGCTTTTACATGGCTCACTTCAAGCCCATTAGTCAAGTTACTATCAAATCGGCTTCCATCCATTGGAATAGTAAGGGTTGCCCTTGAATCTGGACGCAGAGAATTTTGTTGCACATTCAGCCATAGGTAATCTAATTTATGAGGACTGTTATTAGTATAGACTATGTCAATGTGTCCACTGATGGTGTGTGTTTGGTCATTTAGCTCTGCCTTGATATTGTATTCAGCCGCATTTTGAAAATAATTTTCTGCCGGATATCCAGAGGCTGTACGGTACATATTTCCTCTTCTATAAAGAAAATCATCAAACTCCCACTGATTATTTAGGATTGGATCACCTTTAGGTTGGTTATCCGATGACATTTGAGCACTTAGAAATGGGAAAAAAAGAAAAGGAAAAGAGATAAAACAAAAATATTTCATTGCTAATACAATTTATTTGGAGGCTAATCTAAGCATCTAGAAATTATTGTCAAAACCAAAGAATCTGCCAATATGACACTACTGAATTATTAAATTTTAGATTGGCACACTTTGTGATTTACTCAAGGCTAAATAATAAAACAAAAATTATGGGAAAAGTAAAAATTAAACCTTTAGCAGACAGGGTTCTGGTGGAGCCTACTGCAGCAGAAACAAAAACCTCTTCTGGAATTATCATTCCAGATACGGCAAAGGAAAAGCCACAGAGGGGTACCATTGTGGCCGTTGGGACTGGCACAAAAGATGAGCCGATGACAGTAAAAGAAGGGGATGTTGTGCTGTATGGGAAATATTCTGGTACTGAGCTCAAACTGGAGGGTACAGACTACTTAATTATGAGAGAGAGTGACATATTAGCAATTGTATAAAGAATAAAAATAGACAAAAATGGCAAAAGAAATAAAATTTGATATTGAAGCTCGTAACGGACTTAAAAAAGGTGTAGATGCTTTGGCAAATGCCGTAAAAGTAACATTGGGACCGAAAGGTAGAAATGTTATCATTAGTAAGTCTTTTGGCTCTCCGACAGTTACCAAAGACGGCGTTACGGTAGCAAAAGATGTAGAGCTTAAGGATGAGTTAGAGAATATGGGGGCGCAGATGGTAAAAGAGGTGGCTTCTAAAACCAATGACTTGGCAGGAGATGGCACTACTACCGCTACCGTTTTGGCACAAGCGATTGTTACGGAAGGATTGAAAAATGTAGCGGCAGGTGCTAACCCGATGGATCTCAAAAGAGGGATAGAAAAAGCGGTAGACGCTGTCGTTAAAGACTTGGAGAATCAGAGTAAAGCGGTAGGTGACAGTAACGAAAAGATAACACAAGTAGCAACTATTTCAGCAAATAATGACCCCGCTATAGGAGACCTTATTGCCAAAGCCTTTGAAAAGGTAGGTAAAGAAGGAGTGATAACTGTTGAAGAGTCTAAAGGAACAGACACCTATGTAGATGTTGTAGAGGGGATGCAGTTTGATAGAGGGTATTTATCACCTTATTTCGTTACAGACTCCGAGAAGATGATATCAGACTTAGAAACTCCATACATCCTGCTTTGTGACAAGAAAATATCTACAATGAAGGATTTACTCCCTGTCTTAGAGCCTGTTGCTCAAAGTGGTAAACCTTTGTTGATAATAGCGGAAGATGTAGACGGAGAAGCTCTTGCTACACTTGTTGTAAATAAACTAAGAGGCTCACTAAAGATAGCTGCTGTGAAGGCTCCTGGTTTTGGAGACAGAAGAAAGGCAATGCTTGAGGATATCGCTATTTTGACAGGTGGGACGGTTATCTCTGAAGAGAGGGGTCAAAACTTGGAGAACACAACCATAGATATGCTTGGAATAGCAGAGAAGGTTGTCATAGACAAAGACAATACCACTATTGTCAATGGAAATGGTAAAGCGAATGATATAAAAGCGAGAGTAAGCCAGATAAAGGCTCAGATAGAAACAACTACTTCTGATTATGATAAAGAAAAGTTACAAGAACGTCTAGCAAAACTTTCTGGCGGTGTAGCAGTTTTATATGTAGGTGCTGCATCTGAAGTGGAAATGAAAGAGAAAAAAGATAGAGTTGACGATGCTCTTCATGCTACAAGAGCTGCTATAGAAGAGGGAATAGTTGCCGGAGGTGGCGTGGCTTTTATCAAGTCAAAGGCTTCTCTTTCTAAAGTAAAATCTATCAATGAAGATGAGAATACAGGTGTTCAGATAGTCGCTAGAGCAATAGAGTCCCCTATCAGGACAATAGTAGAAAATGCAGGAAGCGAAGGCTCTGTAGTAGTAGCGAAGGTTTCTGAAAATAAGAAATCAGACTTTGGTTATGATGCAAAAACAGAAGCATATGTAGATATGTTAAAGTCAGGAATCATAGATCCTAAAAAGGTTACTAGAATAGCTTTAGAAAATGCAGCTTCTGTAGCAGGAATGATACTTACAACAGAATGTTCACTTTACGAAGTGAAAGAGGACACACCAGCACCAGCTACTCCACCGATGGGCGGAGGAATGCCAGGAATGATGTAGTAGCGTTTCTATTTTTTTTAAGGAGCCACTCTCTTATAAATTTTAAGGAGTGGCTCTTTTTTTTGAACTTAATTTAAGCCATAGATGATATATCATCAAATATATCCCGGAGAGGGGATATTGATTTTAATGGTTTTAGAGAAGAATCGTGTAGCCTATAATATCTCCAAATGGTCTCCAATAAATGCCTTCGTTTTTCTACATTCAGAGGGAGTTTGCTTGATTGTTCAAAATTACTCATGAGCAATGCTCTAAATTGACATAATACCTTTCCGTCTATATGGTAATTGAAAGGTTTTTGTTGGCAGAATATCCCTTCTTTTAGATCAAAGTAGCTGGCATGCATATTCTCTAAGTTTGGTGAAAACCCTAAGTACTTAGAGAGTTGGATTAAAAATACCAAGTGAAAATTCCCCGGGTGAGGACATTTATCCAGCCAATACAATGCTCCAGAAATAAAGTCGTACAGTGGCTTTTCATGTTCCCGTTCGCGCAAACATTGGGATAATACTTCCGAGAGAAAAAACACAATTGACTGTTTTTTAAAATTCGTATGCAGATCTGTATAGTAGCGGTCTAATTTTGCCTCTTTTATTTTTTGAAGTGTATCTTTATTATGATGACAGGCTACTATCTGAAGTTGCATAAGGGGCTGGAAATACACAGACTTAAGCCCCTTTTTGTTTGGCTTTAGTATGCCTCTCAGCAGGTAAGAAACCACTCCTACATCCTCAGTTAAGCACTTTGCAATAAGGCTGTTTTCCCCATATTTTAGAGATTTTAAAATGATGCAATTATGGGATGTCATTATTTATACAACGCCCTGTGCAATCATCGCATCTGCCACTTTCACAAAACCTCCAATATTTGCACCGTTTACATAGTTTACAAAGCCTTTTTCTTCTCCGTATTGCAGACAGGTATTGTGAATGTTATTCATAATTTTCTGCAGTTTTTGATCTACTTCCCGTCTTGTCCAACTGTAACGCGCAGAGTTTTGAGCCATTTCCAAACCAGAGACAGCGACACCTCCTGCATTAGAAGCCTTACCGGGAGCATATAGTATTTTTTCCTTTAAAAAGATATTGATGGCATCTATATTACAGGGCATATTAGCTCCTTCTACTACTAGCTTACACCCATTTTTCAACAATTGTTTGGCATCTTTGTTTAGTAATTCATTTTGTGTAGCACAAGGAAATACCAAATCTGCTTTGATAGCCCAAGGTGTTTTCCCCTTTAAAAATTCAGCCTTTGGATATTTCTCTATATACTTATGTATCCTATCCCGCTTATTATTCTTTATGTACATAATATGGTGGAGTTTCTCCATATCTATGCCTTCTCTGTCGTAAATAGTACCGGAAGAATCAGAGAGAGAAAGCACCTTTACACCAAACTGTATAAGTTTTTCTGTAGCGTGTTGTGCTACATTACCAGATCCCGATACCAAAGCTGTTTTTTTATCAAAACCATCATTTCTTTTGTGGAGCATCTCTTGTGCAAAATACACTGCCCCATATCCGGTGGCTTCTGCCCTAACAAGAGAGCCTCCCCAACTAATACCTTTCCCTGTGAGTACGCCGGTAAATTCGTTTCTGAGCCGTTTGTATTGTCCGAACATAAATCCGATTTCTCTACTTCCCACACCTATATCACCCGCGGGAATATCTCTATTTGTGCCAACATGCCTAAATAGTTCCGTCATAAAGCTCTGGCAAAAACGCATGACCTCTCCATCAGATTTTCCTTTTGGGTCAAAATCTGACCCTCCTTTTCCACCTCCCAGTGGGAGGGATGTAAGGCTATTTTTAAAAACTTGTTCAAACCCCAAAAACTTCAGGATGCTCAAATTCACGCTAGGGTGAAAACGCAACCCCCCTTTATAGGGTCCTATGGCAGAATTCATCTCTACTCTAAAACCCCTATTTACTCGAATTTCTCCCTTATCATCTACCCAAGGAACCCTAAAGATAACAGTTCTTTCAGGCTCTACCATCCTCATCAAGATATTTTTACCACTATATATATCATGCTTCATTATGTAAGGGATGATACTGTAGGCTACTTCTGCAATGGCTTGCATAAATTCGGGTTCATTGCGATTCTTCTCGGCTACCGTAGCGATAAAGTCTTTTGTAATCTTTTCCATTGGAGTCAAAATTTAAACTTATTATGTAGCCAAAGGTAAGTGTTTGGAAGCGAAATAAATTCAAATTTTTTTAGGTTATTTTGTCATATTTTGAAAATAAAAAAGTGCTATAATCTTAGATTTTTTAGCCTAAGTGCATTGGTAATGACGCAAACGGAACTGATACTCATTGTCAGGGCAGCAATCATTGGCGATAGCAATATTCCAAAAAAGGGGAACAAAAGACCCGCAGCAATAGGAATACTTATAAAATTATACAAAAAAGCAAAAAAAATATTTTGCTTGATATTCTTTAGAGTTGCTTTGCTCAGATGGATTACCTTTGGAATTCCTTCTAGGTCGCCTTTTAGCAAAATTATATCTGCGCTATTGATAGCTATGTCAGTTCCCGTATCAACGACAATTCCCACATCTGCTTTAGAGAGTGCTGGTGAATCATTAATTCCATCCCCCACCATAGCCACTCTGTAGCCTTGCTTTTGAAAATCTTTTATCCTCTCTATTTTCTCTTTAGGCAAACACTCAGCGTAATAGCAATCTACCCCAAACTCTTCTGCCAAACTTTTGGCTGTGGCATCATTATCCCCCGTTAGCATAATTACCTTAATGCCCAAACTCTGGGTATTTTTTATCACTTTTTTAGAATTCGGTTTTATTTTGTCACATATGACAAGGTAACCCAACAAATTATTTTCTATGGCTACATAAGATATTGTCTTTCCTTTTTTTTGATTTTCCTTTACTTCTTTTTGAAGGATTTTGGGAAGGTCTATCTGAAAATCTTTTAATAACTGAGAATTTCCAATTCCTACTTTTTTGCCCTCTAGAAGTCCTGTCATTCCAACACCTAGAATAGGGACAAACTCTTGAATGTCAATGTCATTTAGATTCTTTTCATCTGAAAATTTAAATAGTGCACTTGCCAAGGGATGCTCACTTTTGCTACTCAAACCCGATAGAATCTTCATAAATACCGCATCCTGTTTACTATCTAAGTATATTGCCTTTTCTACTGAAGGGATGCCTTCTGTCAATGTCCCCGTTTTATCCATAAATAATACATCTATTGTATTTGCTGTCTCCAAAGCCGTTGCACTCTTTATGAGCATCCCCGATTGCGCCCCCTTTTCTATTCCCACCATAATAGAAATGGGAGTTGCCAAACCAAGTGCACAGGGACAAGCGATAATCAAAACCGAAACGGCGTTTACAAGACCATAGATAGTTGACGCGTTTGTAACAAGGAACGCCCAAATAAAAAATGTAAGAACAGAAACAATAAGTACCAAGGGTACAAAATATCGGACAACCTTATCTGCTGTTTTTTGGACTTTTGCTTTTGACTTTGTAGCCTCTTGAACCAAATTTATAATTTGAGAAATTAAGCTGTCCCGGCCCACCTTTTCTGCTATCATCAAAAAGCTACCTCCCTTGTTAATTCCGCCAGATAAAAGCTTTTCACCCTTTGTTTTTTCGACAGGGATAGACTCCCCCGTTATTATTGATTTGTCAATAATGGCACATCCCTGGTAAAGCCTGCCATCAACAGGTATTTTCCCGCCGGGTTTTATCATTAATATATCCCCTATTTTGACATCTTCTGTGTTTACTTCTCTCTGCTGTTTTTTTTTGTCAATCAAAATGGCCTTATTGGGCAAGAGTTCCAATAAGCCTTGGACTGCAACACCAGTTTTTGCATGTGCTTTTGATTCTAAATACTGTCCTAATTGCACAAGCGTTAAAATAACTGCCACAGACTCAAAGTACAGATACACATCCCCGCTTTTGGTTTTAAATTCTAAGGGGAAAAATGAGGGAAATAGGAGTCCCAAAAGGCTAAAAAGAAAAGCAACAAAACTCCCTATCCCAATGAGGGTGAACATATTTAGATTACCAGAAATAATAGAATTTTTTGCCCTTATGAAGTACTCCCAACAAGTGTAAAAGACAATAGGAAGGGACAAAACAAACTGTAACCACCGCGAAACTCTCCATAAGCCTTGACCCTCCCAAATCATCCCAGACATAGAAATGAGAAATATAGGAATTGTAAAACCTATAGAAATCAAGAGTTTTTTAACCTGTCGCTTGTTACTTTTCCCCACCTCCTCTTTAGAATTTGCTTTAGAAATTAGGTCCATTCCGCAAACTGGACAGTACCCAAAATAGTCATAAGTTTTCGTTCCTTCACACTGCATAGGGCAATAGTAGAACCCCTTGCAAGTTTGTTGCTTTGCTTTTTTGGGTCTTTTATATGAAGTATCTATCTCGTAGTGAAGCCCTGCGATGTCTATATACTTCTGTATGACTTTGTGAGAGATTGGGGAATCTGACTCAAAAGTCAGTTTTTTGGTCTCTATATCAATATGAATATACTTTATATTTTCAGCTTTAGAAAGGACTTTTTCAATACTTTTTTTACATCCCAAGCAAGTCATCGAAGGAATATAGTAAGCCTGTTTCATCTGAATTTAAGATTGTTGTAGTAACTCCTCTGCATGCCTTATAGCAGATTGGCTGATGTCCTTGCCGTCTAACATTTCTGCTATTTCATGAATACGCTCTTGGGTATCTAAAAGTTTGATTTTCGTATCTGTATCATTATCAATAACTTGTTTAAACACCTTGAACTGTTCCTGTCCCTTGACTGCAATTTGGGGCAAGTGGGTAATTACAATAACTTGTATTTTTTTAGCCATTTGTACCATCAAAGTAGCCATTTTCTTGGCAACCTCCCCCGAAATACCACTGTCTATTTCGTCAAAAATAATAGTTGGTAAGTGTGTGTATTCTGAAAAGATAGTCTTTAGGGCAAACATAATCCTAGACTTCTCACCCCCCGATGCAATTTTTCCAACAGGTCCAAAGTCAGAACCTTTGTTGGCAGAAAAGAGAAAAGCCACATTGTCTATGCCATTGGGCAAAAATGCATCTTGCTTTTCAATGTATATCTTAAACCGGACATTGAGCATTCCTAAATTACGGAGCAATATCTCTATTTTAGATTGTACAATGGGTACCTGTTTCACCCTGCTTTTGTGTATTTCTTCCGATAGTCTTGTCAACTCCTCTTCTCTAATTTTTAAGGCTTTTTCACATTTTGAAATATCCGAAAAAATATTGTCTGTCTTTTCTATCCGCTCTTTTAATTGTTTTTTTATCGACAATAATTTTTCGACGGATTGAGTACGGTGTTTCCTCTGTAAGCCATATATTTTTTGAAGCTGATTATCAATATTTCTCAACCTTTCTGGACTGGCCTCTAAATCCCCAAAAAGATTGTGTATCTCCCCTGAAATATCATCTAGATCAATCAAAATGGAATCTAAACGCGTTTTAATATCTTCAAATGTTTTGCCATAATCCACAAGTTTTTCAATCGCACCTCGGAGGTTTCTAAGTATATTAATTGCACCAAAATCCTCATTATCCAAATTTTTAGATGCCTCTGAAAGACAGGTCTCAATATGCTCTATGTTAGATAATTTTTCGTATTCCGACTCCAACTCCTCTTGAAGCCCTTCACATATTTTTATGCTATCTAACTCATTGAAAAGGAATTTGTTATATTCATGTTCTCTATCTGCATTTGCCTGAAAATCTTTTAGTGAAATCAATTCTTTTTGCAGACAGACATAGTCTTTGTAGATTTTTTTATACACTCTGAGCAATTCATTGTTTGAGGCTATGGTGTCTAATATTTGTACTTGAAAATCTGGATTTGTAACCTTTTGATTTTCAAATTGAGAATGGAGGTCTATCAACCGACTTCCCATAGTATTTAGAATATTTAAGGTTACGGGAGTATCATTTACAAAAGCCCTTGATTTTCCAGAGGGTAATATTTCCCTTCTTATAATAGTATCATTAAAGTAGTCCAGTCCGGATTCTTCAAAGAGAGATTCCAACTGGTATCTGCCAATATCAAAATCTGCCTCGACAATGCACTTATCTCCTTTTTTTTTAATCCTGTTGAGGTCTGCCCTTCGTCCCAAAGCCAAAGAAAACGCACCCATAAGTATCGATTTTCCCGCCCCTGTCTCGCCCGTAATGGTCGTCAGAGTCTCTTTGAAAGAGACTTCCAACTCATCGATAAGTGCATAATTCTTTATTCGTAGAGATTTCAGCATAAAAGCAAAAACATATCTACAAATATAGTGGGTTTTTTGTGTCTATGTAGGTTGCGCCAGTTGGGATGCCACTCTAATAGGCATTGAGGATGCCCAAAGCTACTTTGTTGTCATTCAAAAACGGGAATAGTTGCAATATTTGTTTTTTGATGCTTGGCACTTTTTTTAATATTTCTAGTAAGTGGAAACGCCCTTTTTCAGTATCGGAAATTTTGAAATAAATCGCTACTAGTCTCATCTTTAATGACAAATCATCTGGAAACATATTGCAACGCTCTACAGTAAAGGAAAGTGCCTCTTGGTACCTTCTCATAATAATGTAAATATCTATCAACTTACAGCAAGTGGCTATGTCTGTAAATCCTAGCTCAATAACCCTTAAATATGCGGTAATCGCATCATCATAAGATTTTATTCTAATGTTATTCTCCGCTGCTAACATCCAGCAGAGAATATTTTCTGAATCAATATCTATGGCTTTCTGCACATAGCCTCTGGTCTTTTTGTAATCTCCCAAACGGTAATGAAACTCGGCTAAGGTCATCCAGCCTTTTCCCAAAAGGGGATCTTCATGTACAGACCTCTGAAGACAGCCTTGCGCCCGCTTTATATCTCCCAACTTTTCGTAACATTTTCCCATCCTCAAGTAAGTAAATGCAGTAGGGTTCTCCAAATCCAAAACTGTTTTATAAAGTTCTATAGCCTCTTCATAGGCGTTCATATTTTCTAAAATCTTCGCTTTTTCTAAGTAGGCCCCCGTAAACTGGTCGTCCGAATATATCGCAAAATCTATGCTGATTAGAGCCTCTTCTGGCATATTGAGATACACATACTGTCTTGCTAACTGATGCCAAGCAATCTCACTATACGGATTAGTTTCCAAATAAGAATTTAAAAAAACCACCGCCTCTCTGTGTTCTTCCATAAACTCAAAACAGTGAATGACACTGTATAAGGAGGTGTAGTCTTCTTTATTTTCCTTTAGGCATTGTATAAAACACTCCTTAGCCAAATCCAAGTCATTAGAGTGCATATATTCCACTCCCAATTGAGAATTTATATCACAAACATCTTCGGGGCTGGAGACACATTTCAGAGCCATTTTCAAAAATGATATCGCTTTTTTATGCTCACTTCGTTTGGAATAAATCGCTGCTTTCTGGGTGTACACCTCATCATTTTTCGGGTCCATGATTTGCAACTCATCCAAAAGGACTAGTGCCTTTTCCGATTTGTTTTTTATAATGAGCAACTCTACATGCAGAAGTTTTATATCTATATCCAAAGGATATTGCTCTGTGGCAATTATTATTGCCTTTTGAGCCTTGTTAAAATGAGTATTGTCTAGGTAGTGTTCTATAATAGAAGTATACTCCTCTGGTTCAAAGAAATAGGTTTCATCAGACTCTAACATCGCCTCAAATTTCTCCAAAGCAGGATCGTACTGATGCTCAAAGTCTTGCTCCATATCCTTATAGTTGTCGCGTAAATTTATGTGTTTTATCCATACCAGATGTGGGACAATGTCAAAAAACAAATTAGAACGCCTTGTTTTTTAAATTAAATATTTGATTATCAATTAATTGAAATAAAAATAATTTTATAAGACTCTCTTATTTCACCATTTTTTCATACCCTATCACTGTACCTAGACACTTGTTTTTAAAGTAAGTCTGTACATACTCCTTTTTTCCTGTGGCAAGCACAAAATCACCACCCCAAGCTCCGAGACTCTTTATCTCTCCCAAAAAATCACTAAAATGGGTGTCTTTGACTCTCGAGGTTTTTATCAATTTGGAGATGAGTTGTTCGTGTCTATTTATCAAGTATTCAAAATCGGATAAATGAGTACACTTTAAAAATAATGTTGCTATCTCATTCACTTCCGATAGCATTGGTCCTAAATTTGTTTTAGAGGTTATAAGGTTAAATCTCCCTATTTCGTCTTGGCTATTTTGCTTCTTATTTAAGTAGACAAAAAACAAATTATTTTTAAAGTTCGCACAAAAATTGGGGTGCGTCTGTTCGGTTTTTTTAGTTTTTCCATTAAACAAAATAGGGCTTTGGGCATTACTACAAGTAATATCGTAGCCACTTCCTTCAAATACAGAGGCATTTATTTTATAAGGGTCTACCCCCGTCCATATAGACAAATTATTGATTAGCGTGGAGGAACTGCCAAGACCCCATTGCTCGGGACACTCCAAAATGGTTTTCACCTTGCACCCGGTTAGGTTTTTGAAAAAGAGGGGGCTTTGATTTTGTATTTCAAAAAATATATGAAGTAGTCTTTTGGCAATCTTATTTGGAGTTGTAATAGCTCTTTTTTCTTCAATGTCAGAAATATTAAAATCATGTTGAAACCATATTTTCCCCTGATAATTATACGCTTTCCAGCTAATTTTTTGGCTATTGTCGTATGATACTGTCATAGACTGTCCAAAATTAGAGGGGAGAGCTATTGCCTTGCCCCCTTTCAAAACAAGATATTCACCGGTGAGTAGCAACTTTCCACTACTATAGAAGGTCTCTTGCATATTTAAGAGAATAATAGGTCGGGTCTTAACCGCTTGGTTTTTTTCAGCGCCTGCTTTTCCCTCCATTTTGATATTTTGGGCGTATCTCCAGAGAGGAGAATATCTGGAACTTTCCAGCCCTTGTAATTGGCGGGGCGGGTATAGACGGGGGGGGCCAATAGCCCGTCTTGGAAGGAGTCTGTAAGGGCAGAGGTTTCATCATTCAAAACACCTGGTAGTAGTCTGATTACAGCATCTGATATTACTACAGCACTCATTTCCCCACCGGATATTACATAGTCCCCAATTGATAATTCCTTTGTTATCAAGTGGTCTCTCACCCTTTGGTCTATTCCCTTGTAATGCCCACAGAGTATAATGATATTGTTGCATATAGATAGTTTATTAGCTGTTTTTTGGTTGAAATTATCTCCATCGGGAGTGGTAAAAATCACCTCATCATAGTATGTAGAAGACTTTAGGTGTGCGATACATCTCTCCACAGGTTCAACAGCGATGACCATCCCTGCACCACCTCCGTATTGGTAGTCATCTACATTTCGGTGTTTACTGGTCGTATAGTCTCTTAGGTTATGAAATTGCACATTTACGATGTTCTTGTCAATAGCCCGTTTTAAAATAGAATGCTCAAATGGACTTTTTATAAGCTCGGGGTGTAAAGTAATAATATCTATTCTCATCATAACCTATTTATTGCTTGAGAGGACTATAAATAGTACTTATATATATTTATATAGTGATTTATATTTTCTTCCCAAGTAAATTTATTAGAGTAGGCTATTAACTTTTGCTTATAGTAGTTGTCATATAGTTTCATTTTTTCGATAAAAATATGAGCCATATACTCAGGGTCAAAATGTTCCCAGTAAAAGGCTAATTCTCCTGCTATTTCTGGTAGGGAAGTAGAGGTTGATGTAAATACAGGTTTACCAAATCTCATCGCTTCTATAACGGGCAAGCCAAAGCCTTCATACAAAGAAGGGAAAACAAAGGCCTCACAGTGTTGGTAGAGGTATGTTTTTTCCTCTTCCAAAATGCTTCCAGTCATAATGATCCGATTTTGTAGCCTGTGCCCTTCAATAGAGGCCTTTATTTCATTAGCGTAATAACGGTTCTTATCTCCTGCGATGACAAGTCCGACATCTTGAGGCAAATACTTCATAAACTTCACCAAAGTGTGAAAGTTTTTTTTCCTTCTCACACTACCTAGAGTAAATAAAAATCTCTCAAACCTAACAAAGTCTGGCTTTGGAATACCTCTTTTCGTATTAATTTTTACCCCGTTGTAAATAACTTCCTGGCGAGTAGTACTTGGAATATCTATATGCTGATTGACGACAGAGCGTGTAAAATTTGATATATGAATGACCCTATCTACTCCGGTTAAATTTTGTTTCATCTTTCTGATGTATTTCTTTTGCTTGGCAGGGGTTTTTTCGTAGAGAAAATTCATGTCGTGTACCGTTATTATCTTATTGGTCTTTTTGGGGACAAGATAGGGCGATAATTGATGAGAGAGGTGATAAAGAGAGTAGTTTTTTTTTGATTTGCTAATCCATTTTTTCCAAAATTTCACCGGGGAGTAACTAACCTCCTCGCCAAAATACCCGATAAAATTTTGGGGTACCAAAAAGTCCAAATTATTTTTAATAATGGAATTTGCGAGATACTCGCCAGTACGAAGTGCCACCTGCCCTAAACCGCAATTCAGGTCTTTTAGCATGGAGAGGTCTACTGCTATCAGTTTATTTTTCATTATCCTAATCTGCTAAATGTCTGTATAGTTTATTGTATTTATCGGCAATTATGTTATCATCAAAGTGGGCTTTTGCAAAGCTAATGGCTTCTTTTATCTTGTATTCCCTCTCCCTATTGTCCCCCAACAGAGTTGCTATATATGTAGCAAGTGTTTTGGAATCATATGGCTCTATGTAACGCGTATGGCTACCTCCTGCTTCCTCTAAGCAACTGCCTTTGGCGGCTATTACAGGAATATGGCTATATATAGCTTCTACAATGGGAATACCAAAGCCCTCAAAAGTAGAGGGATAGACAAACGCCCTTGCAGACTGATAAAAACAAGCCAGCTCATAGAGGGACAAGCCATTGAGAAAAATTATCTTGTGTGAGATGCCAGTCTGTTTTGCAAAATCCTCTATCCTTTTGGCGTAGTCTGTCCTCCTACCAATAATGACCAATTGTATTTCCAATTTTTCAATCGCCTTTGCTATGGTGAGCGCATTTTTGCGTTCCTCTACAGTGCCTACATTGAGTATATAGTTGCCCAAAACACGGTATTTCTCTAGTACTTTTTCTCGTTTTTCTATAGGGATAGGAATCTTAAAAATAGGATTGCACCCCTGATATATCACTTCTATTTTTTCTTTTGCAATATTAAAGAATTGTATAATATCTCGTCTTGTCTGTTCGCTTATTGCCACGATCTTGTTAGCTGTTTTTAAGGCATAATATACCTTGAGGGCATATATTTTTCTATCTATAAACTTGTACAAATTTGGGAATCTAATGAAAATCAAATCGTGAACGGTAACCACTGTTTTTATTTCCAAGCGGTTTATTCCCATAGGGAGTTCCCCCGAAAGACCGTGATAAATAGAGAGCTTTTCCTGCCGTATTTGTTTTAAAATAGGGCGTTGTCGCCAAATTGATGGATATTTCCTCCACACACCATCGGGCTGTACTTCTTTTACATTTTTAAAGTCATGGAAGTCTATTTGGGAAGGTTTGGGATTAAACAATACATAGCTACTCGCCCCGTATCTTTGCGAGAGAACCCTTACCAAGTCCCTGCTGTAATTACCCAGACCTGTTTGGTTGTGGTAAAGGCGTTTGGCATCAAATCCAATACGCATTATGCAGATACATTATAATCTCTCAAAGCGTTATTCAAAGATGTTTTTTTGTCCGTGCTTTCCTTTCTTGTACCGATAATCAATGCACAGGGGACATTATAGCTTCCCGCCGGAAAAGTTTTTGGATAGCTCCCCGGTATCACCACAGACCGCTTGGGGATAACGCCTTTCATTTCCTTTGGAGTACTTCCCGTTACATCTATAATTTTTGTGGAGGCTGTCAATACGACATTGGCCCCAAGTACGGCTTCTTTCTCTACCCTTACACCCTCTACAACAATACAGCGAGAACCGATAAAAGCATTGTCTTCTATAATCACGGGGGCTGCTTGCAGAGGCTCTAAAACCCCGCCAATACCGACACCTCCACTAAGGTGGACATGCCTCCCTATCTGTGCGCAACTTCCTACGGTAGCCCAAGTATCTACCATTGTCCCAGAGTCTACATAGGCTCCTATATTGACATAGCTGGGCATCATCACAACCCCCGAAGAGACATAAGCACCGTACCTCGCCACAGCATGGGGAACAACCCTTATTTGTCTTTTTTTATAATTTTTCTTTAATGGTATTTTGTCGTAAAACTCTAGATGTCCCGCATTTAGCGTCTCCATCTTCTGGGTGGGGAAATACAGTACCACCGCTTTTTTAATCCATTCGTGTACAACCCAGCCTTCATTTGTAGGCTCTGCCACCCGTAAATCCCCCTCATCCAACTGCTTTATAACCTCATCTATTGCCTCTTTAGACCCACTATGGGTCAGCCGTTGTCTATTATCCCAAGTTTTTTCTATGATTTGCCTCAAATCCATGCACTCATTTTTTGCACAAAGATACCCAAAACAAGCTATAGCAAAGAGCTAAAATTATCCCAACCCATCACCTAAATTTAGACTTTCTCCTGATGTTTTGGCTTTTCAAAAGTTAGCAATTGCTGGCGATAA
Organism: Elysia marginata; assembly: GCA_019649035.1. Classification (NCBI taxonomy): domain Eukaryota; kingdom Metazoa; phylum Mollusca; class Gastropoda; family Plakobranchidae; genus Elysia; species Elysia marginata. The sequence goes on along the minus strand of BMAT01004028.1, from coordinate 8,638 downwards.
TATTCATACTGTTTGCGACGCAGCTCAATTTCTCGGGGCAGGCCCTCGCTGATGGAGTTGGTGAGCGCATCGAATTTGTCGAGAATTTCCACAATCCGCCCTTGCACCGCAAGCGGTGGGACGGGGATTTTTTTGTTGCAAAAATTACTAATCCACTGACGTTTGTGATCACTACCATCAAGATCATTTGGTATAGTATTAGCTTTTCTGGAATTGCTATTGAGTAAATACTATCTCTAGCTGCGTTACGTATTTTTTTCAAAAAAATCGGATTTAGAAGAATAAGTTGGTTGTGTGTATCTGTAACTTTTATATTTTTGAGAAATGAATCATTGGATAAAGCTTAGTATAGAGTACGCAAATCAAAGGTCATATTTGGACGATTTATTTCAAGTTTACCCAACTATAGCAGAAGGAATAAGAAATATTGACGAAATAATTTGGAAAGATCTTGAAAATGCATTTGGTCAAAAAGACAATAATGCTTTAATATGTAAATTATTAGAACTTGATCTATTTCCTATCAAAGATAGCTACATAGCATATTTGAAAAGAGACAAAACTGCTATAGACAGAAACCCAAGAACGCTAAACAGAATTTGTAGTCGTTTGTACGAAATGGGACTCGATAAAATATTTGAAAGGTGTAGTGAGCCAAAGGAAACAAATAGACAAATCGGACCGATGTTTAGAAGGTGGTTGCAAAATAAATCTCTTGGAATTGAACCTGTAACACTTGGTAATTTTATGGCCAATGATAATGATGCTATTCTTGATGCAGGTGATGCTGCAATGATGAAGTTTGCAAATGAACATTTAGGCTACAATCACAACAAGGGATTGGATTTTGTAGGACGTTTCAATAAGAAATATGTGATTGGCGAAGCAAAATTCCTAACAGACTTTGGCGGGCACCAAAACGCACAGTTCAATGACGCAATTAGTACCATTCAAGCAAAAGGAGTTAATGCTGTAAAAATTGCAGTTTTAGATGGTGTTTTGTTTATTAAAGGGCAAAATAAAATGTACAAATCAATCATAGAAACTTATAGAGACTATAATATATTGAGTGCTTTAGTTCTTAGAGATTTTCTGTACCAATTGTAATTATGGAAAACTTACTTATCAAGGGTGACAATATAGTAGGATTAAACTTTCTCCTAGATAATAGAAATTTAAGAGGAAAAATAGACCTTGTTTATATTGACCCTCCTTTTGCGACAGGCGAGGTTTTTACAATAACTGATGGGAGAGCTTCAACAATAAGTAATTCAAGAAACGGTGATGTAGCTTACTCCGATAAATTATTAGGTGGTGATTTTTTGAATTTCATTAGACAACGCTTAGTAATATTAAAAGAATTACTCTCTGAACAAGGTTCTATTTATCTTCATATTGACTACAAAATTGGACATTATGTAAAAATTATAATGGATGAAGTGTTTGGCATCGATAATTTCAGAAATGACATTACAAGAATTAAGTGTAACCCAAAGAACTTTAACAAAAAAGGATATGGTAACGTAAAAGATCTAATTCTTTTTTATTCAAAGTCCACTAAACCCATTTGGAATGAGCCAAGAGAAAAATACACCGAAAAAGATTTGGAAAGACTATTTCCCAAAAAAAACAAACAAGGAAGAAGATATACTACAGTTCCTATTCATGCTCCAGGGGAAACCAATAAGGGCAAATCAAATCAGCCATTTAAGGGAATCATGCCCCCAAAAGGAAGGCATTGGAGAACAGATGTAGAAAAATTGAAACAATGGGACAAGGATGGATTAATTGAATGGTCTTCAACAGGGAACCCAAGAAAAATGATTTTTGCTGACGAGAGAGAAGGTAAGAGAGTTCAAGATATCTGGGAATACAAAGACCCTCAATATCCAACTTATCCAACTGAAAAAAATTCTGAATTACTGGATTTAATAGTTAAAACTTCTTCGAACAAAGGCAGTATAGTTCTAGATTGTTTTTGTGGTTCAGGTACAACTTTAAAATCTGCACACATAAATGGTAGAATTTGGATCGGAATAGACCAATCAGACTATGCGATCAAAGCAACAAAGAAAAAAATTGAAGACATTGAAGAAGACTTATTTATATCAAAATATGATTGTGAGTTTGTCGATCTAGAAAGAAAAAAACTGCATTGTGAGTCTGATGCATGATGTGATCCTAGAGTTTATTTTTGTACGATTTCTTGCGTATCAGGTTTTCTAGTTTTAATAACGCATCGCGATAATATTCATACTGTTTGCGACGCAGCTCAATTTCTCGGGGCAGGCCCTCGCTGATGGAGTTGGTGAGTGCGTCGAATTTGTCGAGAATTTCCACGATTCGCCCTTGCACCGCAAGAGGTGGGATGGGGAAGCTATATTCCATTATTTTTTTCTTATTTCCACGAGGCATTTTTGCACCCTTCGAGTATTTTACATTATAAACAAAAAATTCATCATCTAAAAGAACTTGGTATAAATATCTAGAGTTAATATTTTTATTTTTGAGGCTAATAACTAAGACATCCCCGTTTGCTCCCCCAACACAATCAGCTTGCCAAATTTTTTTCAAATAAGGTCTAATATTCCCAATTAAAATATCATTTTTTTTATATTGAGTTAGGTTTCCTGTTGTTGGGATATAATTAGACTCTTTTTTCCCAGCACGATTTTGCAAGAGGTTATCAACCCCCACATAATTTTTTTTGTCCAATTGACTATAACTAATACGGTTTTTTGAATATTCCGCCACCTCCCCCAGCATTTTGTATTCCTATAATCGCAAAATCAAATTGTGCAATTTTCAAAATCAAATTGTGCAAAAAAACTAAATTTGAATAGGTATTAAAAAACTTAATAAAATCAGACATATGCACACGATAAATTCTAAAGAAAGCCTGTTAAGTTTCTTAAAAGACTTCCAGAATACTGAACAAATAGATATTGATTCTAAGTTTATAAAAGACAGATTAGTGATTAAACTTATTGGGGATGACTTTAACTCTTCTATCACTCCATCCATTATGGAGGCATTTGTAGCTCTACAAAGCTCAATATATAAAATCTACCAAACTCAAAAAGGGAGACCCATTAAAAAGGAAGAAAAACAGAGGCTTCATATCAATGTGGAAGTCCGAGAAGGGTCTAGTGTTTTTGGTTTAGATGTAAGCGAAATTAAAAGTATTTTTGCCAATATGGATGGAACAGAATCTCTTATTGGGTTAGGCATTGTTTGTCTTTCTATAGCCACTCCTGTCGTTATCAGTAAAATAAACGACCATAAGCGAAAAGTAAAAGAGATGTATCGGAAAGAAAAAGATATGGATCAGAGGCACGAAAAAGATATGAAGCTTTTTGAAATTTTAGAAACATCTATAGAGGCCCCTAAAAAGGCGCTGAAGAAAATATCTGAATCTACCGCTGATACTATTTCAATAGAAGGTACAGATTATACTATGGACGAAATACGAAGCTACATAAAAACTACCAAAGAAAAACCTATCTACTCCACACATACCGAAGAAGGATTGTTTTTTATGGAAACGATTAACGGAGACTGGAGGAAGACAACAAATAAGCTAAAGGTAAGCCTTATTAACACGGACACCAAAGAGTCCTTCAAAAATGTAATCATCCAACAAAAACATATTGAAAACAAACACTTTGTCAATAGTGCCGATAATCGCAAAGAATTAAGGCTACAGTTGATTGTTACCAGAGATGAAAACAACAGTGTAAGCAAGGTTCTTTTAGATAAAATATTACAGGAGAACTAACAAAAACTCCCACCACATCGGGCAGGTTTTTAAGCGTAACCAGAGTATCCATTCCATTCTCTTTTATCTATGACTAAGGACAAAGACCGCCCAAGCCCTCATCACTTTATCATCGCCTTTTACCGCCTGCCATATGCTTTTTGCCTCTTTGTACTCCCATTCGGCTTATCCTTGCGCTTAAAAGGTTTTAAACTGCGCTTTTCCTTTTTCTCCTTCTGGCTAAAAAAGTCCAAAACCGGTTTATCGTTCTTCTTAATCTTGTTCACCTTGATTTGATTTTGTGGCGGGACAAGCCATAATGTGCCAATACTCCCTGCTATCGCGCCTAATAAAAACACGGCTATCAGTCGCCATTTATTTATTTTCATACCTATTATATTTAAATCTGTACATAATTCGTTCGTCCTTTATCGTGGTACATTCTAAGCACCTCTTTTCGTGGTTTCCTGCCTTTTTCAGACAAGCCAATATGCACCCAATCGGGGTTTATATCGCTTCCCGCCTCCCAAATGAGTTGGTCAAAGGCTGTATTTTCCCTCAGCCAAGCAAACATCTCAGCGTTAGTTTTATGTCCAAAAACATCGTCAATATCCATCGCCAAACCCTTACAATGTGCCGATGCAGGGCTACCCCCGATAGCCATATTGAGCTTCTTAGAACGAAAAAAACTATTGATTTTAACCGCCCCCCCGACCCACTCCCTGAGGGGTTCAAAGACTTCGACCGCTAGCCTTTCCATATTTTTCAGTTGTGGTTTTACAGGGATATTTGTCAAGCCCAAACGCTTGGCGGTATAGCTGTGGGTGGCCTCGTTGTATGTGATGTGTTCGCTTATTTTCATATCATCGTATTAAAAAGTTAAAAAAGAAACCTATTACCACTCCCGCTCCAGTAGCCAAAGACACATAGCGCACCAAACGGACATTGAGTTTGTGTAGCTCTTCAAAAATGCGCCCCTGACCTTCTTCCAAAGTCTTC
>BMAT01004027.1:383925-394834 GCA_019649035.1 Elysia marginata | reverse complement strand
TTTCTTAATCCTACCTACCGTCCATGCATGATCTTTGTATAATAAAGTGAAACAACTCGGTTCTTTTATTATAATTATGTATCGTACTCTAAAGGGAAATAACTAGTAATTTTTTTACTACTTTTCATAAGTGCACGCATCTCCTAAACGCACGCTTTTTGGGTCCCCCAAGTGCCGGGCGTTTAACCGGATACTACTGTATTATTTTGTCCTGCCTCATCTATACATATTAAATACAATGGAAACGTCCAAACTTAAGGTCTGATAATTCTAAATTCTTTTATGATAGTTCAATTTTCTACATATAAGGTTTATTATTTCTCATTAGTTTTGTTAGATTAAACTCATAACTCAAAGCAACAAAGTTCGTTTCTTTAAAAAAAATTGAAGTTAAGATTATGGCCATTAGCAGATTTTCCTTCTGTTTCCTATTATTAGCAGTTTCTTTACTCAAAATCATGAGACACCCTCGTTAACAAAGCTATCTTCCTAAAATCCACACAGACGTTTTTTCCCTCATAAACCATAGTTACCATTGTGTTTCTTCTTTTATACAAAGGGCTGAGTGACAGAGAGGTGCTTATACTCATTATGGAGCAGAAAATTGTCTGAGTAAATGAAACTGATCCTCTGTGCATAATTCAAATCCTCCTTATTGGAAACTTTTGCCCATTTCCTTGAGATTTGAATTAAGAGATTAACAATGGGTAACAAAGAAAGAGATAGGACAAATATTATACTGGGAGGACAAATGTTATGTTTTGAGGATCTATCAAACGAATGTACTTTTTATCTAGATCTTCAAAATGAGGCTTTTTTTAGTTTGCAAATAATCAAACACTAGAAGCCAAAAAGCATTGGAAATTTAAAACAAAATTTCACAAACGTTTTTTTCCTAATCACAGGCAATTTCCATTCCCAAGCAAGACACACTTCCTTCCAACTGAAGCATTACAAATGATTAAAAAAAAAGTAAAAAAAACCCAACAAAACAGAGACAAATTACAAAAAAATATTCACAATTCCACCAGACATTACTTCACATTCAAGTAAAAAACAAAGAGATAAGTATAACATATTTGGCTAAATTCTTCTGATTCATAAAAAACCAACCCAAAACAACAGAATCAACACGAAGGATCAGACCCATAAAATACACCCAGCTGTTCAACAATAGTAGAATTCTGAACTAGTTATTTAATTTCTGAATTGGGACTTACAAATTGCAAGCCTAAGGTAATGAACTGGTGACAATAACTCTTTAAAAAACTAAAAAAAAACAAAAACAAACCAGGTAGGGTATATTATAAGCAGAGCGTATAACATTCAAGTACTTTTATTGGATTGGTATCGATACAATTAATATGTTAGTTCCTGGAATTTTGTTGCCTTTTCATATTGCAATAAAAAGCAAATAGGTTAATGACATTAACCAAATATGTTGTAAAAGTAGTAGTATTAAACATTAACTGAAAGTTTGTAAATAAAAGTGTGATTGATATGCACCGCAATCAACGGCACTGTAAAAACACTGCAATATTTTAACTGTTCGTATTCATTTCTAATTTTGTAAGCTCTGCTTGTAATATACCCCAGATTGATAAATAGATCTACAAATCCTTTTTTACACAAGTATAAACTGCTTCCTCTTTTAATCTACAAGGATCTATACTTGTGCAATGATTTGCTTGACACCAGAAGTTACATCCTCTGCAAAACTGTTTCAAAAGGCAGAGCTTTTATCTTTTTTTTTTTACAATGAACTGCATATTCTTCACGAGAATCCAGTAGAAGGCAAAAATTTTTCTTTGCTTAGGATAGATGTTATGGGTGATCTGGTAGTTTATGCTTGGAATAAAAAGATATTAAGGATTTTCACAGCTCATAACTATAGAATAGTTCATAATACTTTTCAGTTGTTGGAGGCTTTTGTGTTAAGCCCACCATCTTAAGAACCTACTCTAAAGAACCCAAATGAAAAAACAATATATAAAACAAGATTAAACTGATTGTGGTTATTGTAAAAAAACAGTAAACTACAGTTTTTTTTTCAAAACTGAGAGAGAATAAGACACAACTGAGGAAAATAAAGGACAGAAAATAATACAAAAGTGTGTGAAAGGTAATGAAGGATAGAGGTATGAAGAGAGAAAGATAAAAAGATTGAGGGAGGAACAAAGATACTCACCAGTGGGCTGACCACTCTTGTGCTCTGTGAAGCCAGTGACGACTCGCCAGTCTTCTATCTCTGGGACAAGCTCTGAGTCTGACCTCTTCCTCCTACCCCCTGCAGCTTGCTGCATCCTCTCCTCATTGTCTCTCATGTCTGTAGTCGGCAGGAAGAAATGTGCATGGCTAGCAGGAGGAGATGTACCCGGTGAGCCACCCTTTGGCGTAGTCTCGTCTTCTGCATCTGTGGGTAAGTTTATTACTAAAGTACAGGTTGAGTAAAGACTGTATTTAATGTGGCGCCCGATTCATTAAAACGCTTTAAGTGATTTATATGGCTTTCCTGGAAGGCCATTACCAACCAAATTATCTTACTAACTCATAGAGTTACAGCACTTAAAACACATCACACTTACATACTAACAAAACCTTTCACTGCTTAGCCAATGGCTAGTTTAAAACCTAAGTGAGGTGAGGAACTATTTCCAAAATGAAAACAAATTCACAGTTTCCTTTTGGTCATGGACATACCTTGTACATCACTATCTTCAGCACCGCCAAATGTCATGAACTTGTGTAATAAACATTGATGGGACTAAAAAGGCTGGAAAAAAAACCTGACAAAAGCGGACATTTGACATGCAAGTCTTTTTTCTTCAGCTCAACAATTTCCCCCCAATGTGCTAGTCATACAATATTTGTGTCTTGATTGCCCAGCTTCTGGCTGAGGAATTCAACTGCATAACCAATACAGCCTGCACACAGAGGAGCTGTTTAGAAAGTTTTCTAAAATACAAAAGCCTTATAAAATGCTGAATACGCCCATTAACCACAAAATGTAGATGAACCTTCACACTCCGCAAACTAAAAATAAGGAAGGCAAAAACACACACCTAATGAAATTGTCTCACTTCTCAAGCAAATCTGTCTGTTAAATTCTACATTAAGTAGAATCTAAAGTAGTTCTAGGTCTAGAATCTAGATAAAGCATCTAAACTATGCTAATCTGTATAAATTAATCTAAATCTAGAAGACATCTTGATCTAGAATATAGATTTGACCTAGATCTAACCTAGGTTTTATGCATCATTAGTTCTAGGTCCTGCCTGTCATGTTTTCTTCCATTTCGATGAAAGTGAAGGTCACCTTTTGCCTAATTGGCTTGTACATCCCACCAATCCCATCATACCTGTATCATCCTGTTGTGGAGGCTCGTCCTCCTCATGCAAGGGTAGCACAGCGACCTCACACCACTCGTTCTGAAAGAGAAGGTTGAAGCTGGCGCCCGGGGTGGCTAGATGGCTGCCAGGGTGTCCGCCCCAAGATGCCTCTGGAGAGCCCGAAGGCGAGTCACAGGTGTGGAATGGAGAGGAGAACAAGTAGAAAAAAGAGACATCTGAAGCAATGGCAGGTTAAGTTAGAAATTTCTGTCCCATCTAACTTTATAATGGGGTAAAAACATACCATGCATACAACAAGCCTAAGAATGACTGTTCCTTCACTTAAATTGTTTAGAAGGTATATAGTTCTTAGATTTCATTATTAAAATATTGCACATCTTTACTTTTGGAAAACAGGCCTTACATAAATTCAATGTTATTAGCTATTCTGTTCCCTCATAAATTGCATGACGCAAAAAGATATCAAAACACAGACCTGATGAAAAGAGAAGGGAAAAACGGAAAAAGGAAAGAAGAAGAGGCAGAGCGGATGTAATCAATTCATTTATAAGTTACATAACAGAGTCAGCTGGTCTTAAGTTTGATGAATTAATACACAAGAGCAAGAAAACAAATGGCTGTAGAGTTAAAGTTGCAGCAAGCCGGATTGATAGAGAGAGTAACAGGCAGAAGACTTCTAAAATTTACATCATTTTTAGATGTTTTGCTATTCACCTTAAACAAGGCACCAAAAAGAACCGCATTATTTTGTAAATTGTAGAATATACAGCCACATTAGGTGGGTTTTTCTTTGGTTAAATTTGTTCTTGTATATCATGGATAAGGAAATTATCAAAAAAAATATTTGATGTGTATGCTGGAATATTTTCACCAAAACTTATTCTCTCTATAGACTCATAAAGAGGAAATAAATATAATTTTTTTCTTAATTATATATATATTGCATGTAAATTCTGTATTACACAGTAACCTACCCAAGTGAATCTATTCCTTTGTTAATTACAAGATAGTTTATCAACAAAACTTGTTTTTTAAAAAAAAAAATTTTTGAAATCTTTACAATGAATACAAATTAATAACAAAAATGATCTATAGTGAAGTCCAGAAAAAGTGAGCATAGATCATTCAAATATTTGTTTAATTTCAACTTTTTCATAGTATCATTTTTATTACTTTTTATAGATAAGTTAAAATATGAATAATTAAGAACCAAACTTTGTACCTATGGGTTTTGAAATATTTGGACTAGACTGTATTCACACAAAGCCATGAAAGCTGAGTGAAAAGCATTCTTTATAACTATTACTTTACCACATACTTTTAGTGAGAAGTCCAAATATTACATGTGATGATCACAAATGCCTAAGGCTCTTTTTACTCTTAAAGTAAACAAATTACGATGAGAATTAAAACTTTAGGTGACATAGACCATGAGTTTGAATTTTATGTACAAGCTTTTTTAATCAAATAAAAAAAAATGCTGGTGTTAACAATTGTAAGTTCATTAACTAGGGTAATTCTGGCATTAAAAATCTATTTTGCTTTTAACCATTATTTCGGTTTAAACAGTTGCTGGTTCCAAAGGGATCTCACCATAACAGTTTAGTTTATCAAACCTCCAAAGGCTATATTCTTTAACCAATACTTAGGCCAATACAATTTTTGGTTCAAAGAGAGACTACCAGTTAAGTGTGTCAAACCTGGTTTGGCCAGTACTCTCTGAGGTACGTAGTAGAGGTAGAAGCCATAGATAAACTTGTGTTTAGGATTTCCCGAACAGTGAAGCACAAGCTGATCATTCATCAAGCGCTGGAGAAATAAATATTGTCAGCAAAAAGTTCAGAACCCTAGAACTTTGTAACAGTTTATTCAGGAGGCAAGCACAGCAACTAACACACATGATGCTCAGACTAAGTTTGAGTTTCAGCCCTTAAAAACAAAATTTCCTGAACAATAAACCAATTGCTTGAAAATGAAAAATCTTGGGATACCACACACTGAAAAAAAATTTTAAACCTCTTAAGGCACGTTGTGTAGCTTTACTTTTAGAAAATAATTCAAGATTGTAAATATTGTGCAAAATTTACTGTGACTATTTGACACGGTCTGTTAAGCTCCTCTCCTTTTACCAATTACATCTAAGCTTTGTTAATATGAAAAGCTAATCTATGCATTTCTGTGGAATGCGCATTTCAATGAGAAGAGCGGTATTTTTTTGCAAAACGATCCTAGCGGGAGTAAATCATTAACGGTTGCATACCATTCAGGTTCATGCGTTTGCGTCTCATAAGACAATAACATATAGACTAGACCTCATGCAAATAATTACCAACTATTTTACATTTCATAAACACAGATTTTGAAAACTTATGGGACTCAAAATAAAATACAAGATAATTATTATATACTTATTATCACTAAGTAAACACATACTTTCAAATTTGACAAAATAAATACAATTTATAAATATGTCACATGTTTTTCGTTTTAGATTTCTAATTTATTATAAATTACTACAAAAATCTATCAACAAATTACAAAGAAACAAACATAGTTTGTGTTGGCTAACCAGGAAGGGTAGCTCTTCTTCAAGCTTATTTGCAAATCTCAATTCCTATGAAGGCTAAACTGATTTGCTTGGGATGTATATACAAGGGCTACCTGCATAGGATGCATATATATAATTATATATTCTAGGTTTTTTATGTCATGAAATACAGTGCTCAACTTGTATAAGGAGCTTTTGTATACATATAGCCTAGTCCTACCTTATTTATGTACGACACTGTGTTTCTCACCGCCTGATTCTGGCGCGTCGTCAGTACTCAATGCGCCAGAATCAGACGGCGAGAAACACAGTGTTGTACATAAATAAGGTAGGACTAGGCTACAATGTATATATATATACACACAAGGCTATCTGGGAAGGATGCATATAAAAGGGCTATCTGGAAAAAATGAATATAAAAGGGCTATCTGGTAAGTAATTGGAAGACTCCCATAGAATAGAAACTTGCTTTTGTAGAATCAAACAGAAGTTTGGATAAAGTTTACTTTGAATATTTGACTGTTTATAATATGAAAGTCTTTGTGCTTCTGCCAAAATGAAACTGGGAAATCAATGCACTCCCTTAAGTAAGTTTTAAACAAAGTTTAGTTTGATTAGGAAAGCAAAAGTTTATTTGGTGGTAATTTTTCCATTAAATTCTGGACTGTCGACAAAGCTGAAGTGTCACCTGTAGTAGAGCCACAGCTCCAGTGGTTGTGTTGATCCCAGCCACATTTCGCCTGCACCAAGCCACAGCCTCTTGAGAGATGAATGAGTTGGATGGAAGACCCGCCTGATTCGGGATCAGACACAGGCCGTCACTATAAGACAAACAAGTAAAAAAGAAAACATGTCACAAAAGAAAGAACTAAAAAACTGTTTTTGAGTGTCGACTGGATTTATGATGACTGCATTTACAACCCAAAGCTAATTCATAAGAGTGGAGTTGGCTTGGCAGTTAAACAGGTATGCAAAAAGATCTTTGTGAAAGAAAAAAAAACACAACAAAATGATCTGAGCATTGCATCTCACATAAAAACTAATGTCATAGACAAGTTGTGCCATAAAAAATAATGGACTAAAAAAAATAAAAAAAAAACTTGACATTTGACATCCAGGATTAAAGATGCAACCTTAGTAGCCTTTCTTTTACAATTATGAAAAAAGAGGCATTTTTTAAAAACATTCTAGTCGGTATTGGTTGTAGAACTTTCCTTTATAGGATAACCAAAACAATTTGTAAGGCCAATTCTTGTAAGATCTGTGACTACAACCTATCATTCTATGAAGCTTACACTGGATCCATAAGAGCCTCGACAATCTTGATAGAAGGCGATGTTGCAGCCAGTTTCTCCTCTCTTTCCTTCACCCTGGGTGGGAAGAAAAAAAATCTGAACATCAGAATCAACAATGTGAAGTTCGATCACATCAGCCTACATACAGAAAAGGACACAGAAAGAGATATTATATCAATCCAGCACAGTCACTACTAAGCCTACCCAACCAAGCCAGATCCATGAATAATGTACACAAAATGTGTATGCAATTAGGCAATAATGTGGCCTTCACTTTAAAAATGGAAGAAAACTTGAACCCAGAGCCAAAACCTTAAAGCCAAAACAGAAGAAAACATGATGCACAAAACCTAGACCTAAGCTTAAATTGGGTAAAAGTTGACCTACATTTTTTGTTTTGACTCAATCTAATTATTGTGATGAATTTTAAAGCTACAAAAGCTGAACTGTGATGATATAATACATTTTTCTCTTGCTGAAAAATGAGAAGAGAAACTGGTGAAAGAAGCACATACGCACTCAAATATAAAAGTACTCGTACAATATAGCAAAATGATTAAAAATATTTACATGTTTCAATTTATCAAATGCTTTAACATTTATGCTTTGGCCTTCAGAACATTTTCTTTTACTTTGTTTCCAATTCAAAATCTTCTAAATGATTTTAACAATCATTGTGAAGAAGGAAGGGGGGAGTGGGGGGGGAGCAAGTCCTAGGATTCTATTACTATATTTTAAGCTTTAACTAACTTTTTAAACACCATCATTTTCAGGATGAATCCATATAAATTTTTCTCTTTTATACACCACCATATTGCCCCCCCCTCCAGTTTGCTAGATTTCAAAAGCCTACTCCTCCTATTTACAATTTTCAACCAAATTAGACAAAACTTCCTACATCTATACTTGAACATAATCTCTAAAACAAAATAGAAAGCTTTCTTGGATTCTAAGTTTACCCACTTTTTGTTTACACATTTTTTCATGCCCTATCACTACAAAGGGCAATAACTCAAATGTTCGTACAGCAATCTTAATTTTATGAAAAAATCACTTGGAAAAATGAATGTTCTGTTTGTTTGATCTTTACACCAATCATAATCACCAAACAAAATTTCAGAGCATTCATTCTATAAGTTTCAAACTAGTCGGGATTTTACTAAGAAAAAAGTATACTTGAAGAAAACCGCATTTAAAAGTAAACCATGTAAAATGACAAATATTTCTGAAAACATGTGTAAACTAAGCTGCACTTGCCCTTTTTTCCTGTTGTGACTTGTTTCCCTCAAATCTTCTTTCTCTATACTACCATTTTCCTGGCCTAAGTAAGTCTCCTATTCAGGCTGTTCTTTTGCTGCACGAGGCTAATTACAATTAGCCTATATATTAATTAAGCCTCTGCCAGGCCTACCCGCCTCACCCTTCTCACCCCCTCATCTTGAGACATTAACAATTCTTATAGAGGAGAGACGTTTTGTCCACTATTCAATGTGATTTCTTTACCACTAGGCAATTGATATAGTAAAACGTAGAAAAAGGCCTCAACAAGATTTGAGCATATACTCTAAAAAAAAAAAATTGTTTGCATCATGAGTAAGCGCATCAAGCCATTTAGAGAGAGTGGCGTGACCAGAATTTGAACTGGGTCAACTCATGTAGCGGACGGGACGGATATCAAGAAAGCCTGTCTAAATTTTTCAAACTGCTTGAAAGTAGCTGAAATTACTTGGCAAATATTCAACCAAAACAGAAAAATCAGGAAAAAAGTTCCTTTGCACCAAAAACAAAAAAAAACTTAGATTAAGACTAATTCAGAGACCATTTTATACTGAAAACAACACTGTAAAGGTAGGCTACACTGTATGTCCTACAATGGGTGGATCAATATATACTGTGGGTCCTACTTTATGCCTGTTTTGTTTTGTGCATTCTTCAAAACAATATTTCAGTTGGCAAAAATGATTTTCCTTGAAAGTTTGGATGTCATAGGCTAATTTTTAATGCATGATGTTTCATTTCCAATTTGTGAAAATATTTATAACCTCCCTNNNNCCCCCCCCCCCCCCACACACACACACATTTCATCACATGTTTGTGCTGCAAAAGCCTGATCTAGGCCAGCTGCTATAGTCTTTTACAATCTTCAGTCTTTAATCCTCTTAGTATAACAGTACGTGTACTTCTATGATAGTCAAGCATTGATTTGCAGAGAAGACCATCCCTTTTATGGGACGATATACCCCTTTTAGTATATAGTATTTTAACCCCGGAAATGCCTCCCCACTCCTATAAAACCTGTTTTTTTTTCCACCAATTTTCCAAGTCTTAACTCAGGGATATCAGGGTTTTAAAATCTAAACTCAAAATTTACATCTATGTGTCTTTACAAATTTTTTCTTAGCACACAGGGCTGTCATCTGAGTAGCAGTGATGGGGTTAAAACTAACAGCTTAAACAACCAAACTGCCAGAACCCAAACACATCAGCTGCTCACCCTTCACTATCGAGCTTGCGAGGGCTGGCATCTCCCTGAGAGGATGTTCCTGCCCCAGCTGCCTCTGTTTTATGCTTGCTGCGGCGGATTTTGTTGAGAGTCTCCAGAAACCTAATAAAGCCTTGGGTAAGTTTTCTGCTGTCGTCTAGACTTCGCTCTTCGTAGATGTCACACCTGGCGAGATTATTATAATTCTTTACATTTACTCACCGTATAAACTGCATATTAAAAATATTCTTAATTGTGACAGGTTCACTATCAACATCAGAACAATCATAAACTGGCCTGGTAGATAGTGTGAATAATTACAACAAAAGCAACCGCAGCAACAAAAACAATAATAGTAATGCTCATAATGTTTAACATAGATAAAAGTAACAATAACAATTACAGCATTATCAACAGTAATGATGATCATAGCTAGATTTCTTACACTCTTCTATTCAACTGCACTGTAACTTTCTTACTTAAGGTTCACTTTCAAATTCTCTTGATAGTAATTATGTTGATAAAAAAAAAGAGAATGACTTTTAACATGCTTTTCATAAAACAAAAAGAAAGAGAATGACTTTTAACAAGCTTTTCATAAAACAAAAAAAGAAAATGACTTTTAACAAGCTTTACAAAAAACAAAAAAAAGAGAATGACTTTTGACAAGCTTTTCAACAATCTTCATATCTCCAAGAGTCAAATTTCTGCAACTTGACTTATTTTATGATCCTGATCGTTACACATAATTATATGTAAACCACAAAAAATATAATACTTTTACAATTGTGCGATTAGACAAAACAAACATTATAGATATTTAAAAAAATATCTTTGACGTATAGCCCATTGCGCAAAATCTAGCTCCAAAAACCCTATTGTTTTGGTAACTACATTCCTAAAAATTAAAAATTATTGTATTGCAGATTAAAATATCCAACATCTAAAAATAGGTACCATAGGTAAAAATTTCAAACTCATTGAAACACATTTTAACTAGTTGGAGTGTATAGATCTTTTTACGCTGAAATCAATGGTGTATTAGTTTTTTCTGTAGCTTAAAAATTGAATTTTTTATGAATTTTTAAAATTTTGTCGATATCGCGCTGTTGCCAAACCGAAAAATCTTGCCATTTCATGGCATCATATGTAAAAAAAGTAAATCTTTAAAATTCACACTAAAGGGCTTTTACATTGACAAGTAGTCATAGAAACAGAATAAACAGTTTTGCTG
>BMAT01004027.1:354846-366242 GCA_019649035.1 Elysia marginata | reverse complement strand
ATAACATAGGCTTTGGCAAAAAAGGAGAGAAATGGATAAGATAATACTTTAACAAGGTTTTTCACTAATTTATATAATCTTGCTTGAAATGTTTAATGTGCTGAATGCAACATTTTTAACACAAATATTATAACAAAACACGACATTTAGAACATAAAATCCATTATGTCGCAAGTGATTCTGGCATGAAAAGCTACACGTTTTGAGCAAGTCACACTTTTTGAGTCATGGGTGGTTCTGACATGAATTTTTAAAAAAATGGTAACTATGTACTAATGTTGAAAGTCTTGAGGGTATTTATAATACTTTGATTTTAATATCAATAAATCCACTGCTTGTCACATTAGAATCAAATAGGACATTTTCAAAATTACTATGACAAGTTGATAGAGTAAAAAATTTCTGTATGACAACTTGTCTTTTCCTCCAAAGCGACCTTTTGTCAGTCTCTTTTCCATGCAGGAATCAGGTCCAAGACACAAGTTTTGTTGGGCATGCCTTTTACCAATTTTCCAATTCCTTCGACGGAAGCAGCTATAAATTCAGTTACTCTAGAGCTGTGCCTATGACCTGTAGCTGTCACTTAATTTTTCGCTCTCAACCTCATTGTTCAATTGTTTTCTTATCTTAGTACAGTAGAATTTTTTCTCCTCGCAAAAATCTTGTTAGAGTCCTCATACATATTTTTTTTTGTTCCATGACACCTACAGTTGAGTCCTCAACACACCATTCTTCAAGACTGTCTATAAAAAAGTCTAATAAGTTAATGAATAATGAATCTTGTACCGTGGAAGCTGAAAGCTGTATATGTTTTTTTCTCATGATGTCCACAGTCCTTGACTTTGAGAAACAACCACAGATATGATAAAATTTATCTAGCAATATTTTAAAAGTCCATCACTTAATGTGCATTCGTTCAGTAAAAAATATCAACCTTTCCACCAGTGTAAAATCATTATTTGGACTAAACATGAGTGCAGTCATCAGATACTGTGCAATGCCATGCTTTTTGTGTGGGGAACAGCGCTGAAAAACATTACTGCAAAAAAGACAAAAAAATCATAACAGCTTCTCCTTACTTCTCCCTAAAGGGTGTTAAGTTTCGACAACTTATTCAAACCCAAGGTTTCTTCTTTTTTTCCGCCTTTAGGACAAAATAAAAGCACTATTATTGAGTTGCATCCTTACAACAGGAAACATTATTTCACTGAAGTAAAAGTGAAGTTAGTAGTCCCATACTCAACACGAGCAGAAGGGAACAAAAAGTAGGGTCCTAATTTTTTAATAAATGGCGTAGTGAGGTTGTTTGCCATTGCTTTCTTTGTCGCCCTTACTATTGACAAGTATTGAGAGACCTAGCTATCCATTAAGTGATGGGTGGGCACAGGGAGGAAACAAAAATTTGCCAATGCAATGTACACTGTCTAAAACAAATTTCCCACAGGGTCAATTAACACATCTTATCTAATCTTATTCTTAACTGACTTCAAATAAATAAAAAACAAATGAACACAGAGTCATTCTGAGCATAAAGGTAAAAAAAACTAAAAAGCTCTGAGGACAATATTTCATTTGATTTTGGCAAAAGAAAATCTGGTTCTCTTAAAACGTTTACTCCTCTATAAACTCATTGCAAAATAAAAAAAGAAGCATAACTTGGCACAACAACAGAGAAAAGCACTATTTATAGTGCCCACTCGATTCTTGCTAATGCTGCGAAGAGGCTTCTACTTCCAGAAATAAGTATGGATGAGAATAAAAGCATAAATTAGAACACTAAGCCAACTTCCAGCTAGCAAACAATAAAGTGAAAGTAACACATATGTAACAGTCCTATAAATACGGTTTAGGAGCAAGATTTTGAGATTTGGAGATTACACAGATTACTGAAAAACTCAAAAGTTTGAGAAGAATCAACTTGATGGCTCCCTTATGTCTGGAGTGGTTACACTTAGATTGAGAGTGAAAGAGGGGTTCATTGTGACCCTTCTTGTATAAAATGAAGAAATTCCTACATAAAGATTGTTTATAACAAAGGGTTCTAAGGACACACCAAACAAACCTCGGGTTAATTTTGTATTTCTAGTCATGATGTCAACAATTCATCTGTTGTGTATATACAACAAACATGCAACAAATATTTACCATGAAATTTATATTTACGCTGAGAAGAAATTTTTGTCTTAATTTAATCATTCCCAGTTTCTCACATTGATCTCCTTAAAACACTTTTTGTTTAAACAAAACAAAAGGAGCAACAAGTGGTCTTTAATTAAAAAAATTTAGCAGCTATACTTCTGCAACCTTGTTTCAAAGATGACAGAAAATAATGAGAATAACTAGATTTAACTGCTGAATGATTTTCTCAAGCAAAGCTACGTCTGTGATGTGTACAACAGGCAGATTGAACAGCCAAAAGTGCTAATATGAACTACATTAAAAAAAAAAACAAGCTAGGTATTTGTGGTATTTTAGAATAAAAAATACAGTGCACTGCAGCAGACAACAACCTAAAGTGCTAGAGTATAAGATGACAATCAAACTGAGGAAAAAAAAACTAAAAAAGTAGGACAAAGGCAAACTGAAAAATAGTTGCAATGGCGATGGGGGAAGGAAAGCAGCAGCGGCAGCATCATCTTTACTGATGGTGGTGGACTCGTCAACAAAAAAATTCTTCCATACCTATGCCTTCACTGAAAGCGTTGGACTGAATGTCACCATCAAAGAAGGCTTTAGTTAGGCGCGACCTCTTAGGGTCATGCCGGAGGTCAGAGGCAACAGGCCTCCAGTCATAGCCGCCTGCCGGGAAGGGGAGGGGGATCGTCATCAAAAGTTTTGGGAGAGGAGAGGAAAAGGGTAGTGGGACAGCAAGGAGAGAGGGAGCACGGATAAAAAAAATTCTGAATACAAAATGAAATTAACTATATATCAATTCTTTTAGTAAAGTTGTAAACAAAGAAAACTGTTTTAATATCCAAATATCTTCACAGTTTTATAGATCAAGAATCAAATCAAATAATTCCTTTAAAAACCATTTCAGGTTTTACAAATTAAAGTGGAGCTGGAAAAAACACTGTGAGGTTAAAGATCAGGGAAACAATATACATAATATAGTTCACTGCATAATCAACACTAAAAGTAGAAAGGCATGATGAGACTAAATCTTAGAAATAAAATGAAATATGGCTGGAAAAATAGTAAACATTCAGTATCAGTTGAATAAATAGTCATTTAACATAACTATAGTCATTTCCACACCAAAAATCATATATTTAGTTGTTTTCAAATTTCGCACATGGCCTGAAACCATTGCCCTAACTACATTTTTATTTTTAAAATCATCTGTGCAGGACTTAAGCCGTGTTCTTCTTCCATTAATCATTTTGCAATTTCACAATAGTTAACTTTTAAGAGGTTTACATCACAGCAGTTGCTCAAAGCACTAAGTTACAGTTGTGCTGTGTTACATAATGTAATTTGGCTCATCTTTCAGTATAAGTCCTATTTTTGTGGCTCTGCCGAATGAGACAAAAATATGCATTTTGAAGCACGTAAAAGAAACGTTTCCCACTATTAAATTTTTTTACACACGCAAAAAAAAACCAGCAAAGGGAGAGGTTTGGGCTATGTCCTTCACATGCTGTGTTTCAGACACAGTGTGCCTGTAAATTCACTGACCCACAGTAACTCTGGCTATGGGACTCTGTATCTTTACAATATTGTCTGGGACAGAAAGACTGCCTACTGTTACATCTGCAAGTCTGATAACATGCTAAGGTCAAAACTTGTAGAAAAATGCAATATGTACCTTGATATCATTGCGGTTTTACAAACTGCATGATTTATTAAAATTATGATGAGAAATCAAGTGCCAAGCTTTTCTACCTGGCATTTTGACAAAATGCTGTGGCTAGATTATAACATGACTACAGACTTTCTGCTTCTGAGATGCAGAAAAGATCATGCAATTAAATCTAACATTTACATGTGTGTATTCATATGTAAAAAAAAAAATTAAACAAAGGTTGGCATATTTGATTAAGAAGTATTACCATTTCATGCCCAACAGAGGGAAACAAATCAGCAAAACTTTTGGAATGTAAAAGAAAAGTTAAGAAGTAGTCTGAAAACCAATGCACACTATGCTGACAATAACTTAGTCCATGCATTGAAATGTGCAACACCCCTTACAGTTCCAGAAGCCGCCTATAAAGGAAAACTATAATTGCAGATTTCAACGAGATAATAATAATTTCTTTTCTATAACCTCAATCCTATTATTATAAACCATAACTATGTAAAAAAAGTAAAGTTAGTCCCATACTGGATATGAATGTCAGGAAACAAGTAGTAGGATCATCATCATTTTTAGCACAGGGCATAGAGAGGTAGTTGTGCCATTCCTTTCCACGCATACCTTACTTTTGCTGAGTCTCAAGAGATGTAGCTCCCCACTAAGAGCTGGGTAGGCACAGGGGAGTAAATAAAAACTTGCTGTGACTAGGGATCAAACCCAGAACCTTTAGAGTAGAGGATAACGGCCCAACAAATTGAATCATCACTCACCACTATGTATATGAAGAAATTTGATAATAGGTTTCCAGGTTTCTGACCGATTTTGAAATTCTAGTTGCTTTACATCTGTATGCCAGGACAACTTCCTTTAAAAATAGGACCATGAAAAAAGCAGAGTATTCTTTACAAGCCAGATTTACCCGTTTGATTGTTTTACAATATCCCATACAGATGCTGCAGCCATTGCTCTTCCCAAAAAATTTTCTTCTCAAAATTGTGAAAGAACAAGAAGATTGAATAAAATTTTTGAATCACTAGGGAGTTAAAAGAAGTTACAAAAATTAACCTTAAATTGTGGAGAAAAAAACCAAAACAGAAAAGTGCCTAAAATCTATATCAGTAGCGAGCACTAACATGAGGATTTTTTTTACAAAGGAGAAATAAATGCAGGAGAGGAATCGATTACATAGGATATGCTCTAAAAAAATATTGAACAAGTCCTTCACCAAACAAGTGTTTAAAAAACAGAAACTAAAGACAAACCTCAGAAATTAAATATCTTGTTTTTAGTGATCTTTATAGACTGTTTTGCAGACAACAGTTAAATACTTGTTTTTTTTCTAAAATGAAGTAGAGACAAAAATTTGCTATGAAAGGTTCTTATTTAATAGATCATGTCTCCAATATCAGTCCATAAAAATCGTTCCCTACATGCTTTTAAGTTGTGCTCTGATACTATCTTAAAAAATTATAGACAGGAGTTTCTTGCACATTAGTCCTGTCAAAAAATGCTAAATTTCAAATGTAATTAATCTGCTTTGTCGTTTTAAAAAACACTTCTTCTAAAAGAATTTTTTTTTGACAATGATTGAAATATCCAATTCCCATATGTTGCATGTTTTGCAACCAGTCAAAATGAGTCTTAAGACAAAATTAAAAAGTAGTAAGATATTGAAATCACAGAATAGCTTGTTTTCTCAACTTTCAAATACAAAACACAGAACAGCCCGTATATAGCTGTTTAAAGTTGACAGGCTTAAGACTTGCAAAATTTGCGTATTAAAGTTCACGCAACTATGAAGGTGTAAAGTCCTTTACAACCATACCTATTAAAATTAAACACACAAAACATGGAATTTCAGCATGAACCAGGTGTGGAAACTGCTCAGAAATGGTTTTAGTATCAATATCTATATAAAAAAATGGACCTCTGAACACACACTTAACTTTGAAAGCCTATATCTCAAAACTAGGGCTTGCGACTTAAAACTCATTTTGATAGAATGCCAGACAAATTTAGTTAGGTTTAGCTATCAAATCTTGAATAATATACAATAATAATACTTTTTCAGCCTACACAATACAAAAAAAAAACCCTCAATGACATTGGACTATAACTAGAACAAGTATGAACATCTCAAAAGCCACAAGTCTCAGCAGTTGGGTAAAAAAAGTAAAAAGGTTCAGAAAAAAAAAGCAAATTGGAAAACAACAGTTAGGACGAATTTCAACACTGACAGAATACAATCATAATTTGCATAAAGAAGTATATGTTGACATTTGTTAGCACAACATTACAACGGGACAACAAGTAGTGAAACTAAAAACTCCCCCCTCCACCACAAAGTTTTTCTGACTTCCTTATCCACCACATAAGGCAAAAATTTATCAATCTGCCCATAATCATGGACAAACTTATGATATTGGAAAAGGTAAAAGCAAATATTTACAAAAATAAGAGTTGGATATTAACATTAAAAAAAAACAAACAGTAAGCTTGTACTCTGGTAGTGGAGAAAAAATTCTTATGCTTCTTTTAAAATCGTGATTTCAGCTTAGTGCATTTCCAATTGACACCTGTGTGCTGCCACTTTTTCATTGAAATAAATTTTTTTCAATAGTAATAGCTGCTACATTTCAGAATATAATCTTTGCAAATTTCTCTCCCGTTCAAACCGATAAAAACAGTTTTTTCTTAACTTCTTCACTCAATGCATTTTTCTCTACATTACCTCAGCTCTCAAAGCAAAAGACAACAGTACAGTTTACCTGTGTTCATGTCTGGTGACCAATTTTGCTCTGACCCCGTCTTAGCTGATCCAAAAATTGCATGAGCTTTGTTGCCTCCAAAATGCAGGTTTGTGCCACGACTTTGACGTTTACCACTCCCTATGGGAATTAGTATTTTGCAAATATTGAACATCAAAAATAAAAAAAATTGGACAATGGCAAAGTAGAGGAGAAATTGGCGGTGGATTCGTAATAAACTCAGAGAGCCAGACACTAGTACTACAAGGAGGGCATTGGGCTACAGGTTTTATAGAAGAGGCTACAGAAAAAAAGTGGACAGGTATATTATAATTTTAAAAAGAGTGGCCAGGTTCGAGATAGATGAAAAGCCTTTGTTCATCCTCTATGTTCTGTCCAGGGATGAGAAAGACGATGATAATGATGATGAAGCAAACAAAAACATAACCAAAAGCTAAATTATGTATTAGCTATAATAATAAAAATAAAAACAAAAAAAAGTTTGCTGTGCCAAACAATCCAGTACTTGAAAAACGCCTCAAATGTGACTTCTTCAAATACAAAAAAGGTTCAACAGTAAAATAATGCTTTGTATTGATTATGAAAACAAGTACAAAACTGTGAACAACAAAAACAAAATAAATCTTCTGCATTGAAACTTTTATGATTAATAGATTCATATTATTCATGGCCATTTAAAATTTAACTAGTATTTGAAATATCAACACTGAATTAGGCCTAATCCTTTGCGCACATAACACCAGCATACTGCAGGTTTAGCTGTTTTTAGATACACAGTAAGACTGGTCTGGAATTCCTTGTCATCACAGCTTAAAAATAAAGGTTTAAAAATAACTCAAAGGAGCTCTCCTGAATTTTTTAAGTAGGGTTTTCACTTTCCTTTCCACTCAATAGGAACTAAAATACATACTAGTAGAATCCTGATGAAGTCAACACCTCTGGACCTAAGAAATGTGTTGACTCTACTCAAAAGTTGACTTTCACATTTACAAAAATATAAAGGAATTGGACTGCCAAACAGAGTTGTCTTACACACAAATTTTCTTTAAAGGTAATGGCTCTAAATGGATTCCTTTGTATAATAATATCTGTTTTGATGTTCTAAAAAAAAGTGCATAGGCAAAGCGACAAATTAGGACAAAGAAAGCAAACTTTTTACTCACGCTGTCTGCTTTGATTGTCTAGAAGGTTTCTTTTAGTGATGGACATGGCATGAGACACTGGAGATCCACCCATACTTTCACTACTGTGGAGGCCAGAGAGAATGGAAGATAGTAGGATGACCATGAAAAAAATACACAACATTAAAACCCTTAATATACTTGGAAACTTTTAATGTGTGTTGACTCAGGAAAACCTGGTCAAAGTCGCCAGGGATAAGAGTAAGATACATGTTTTTAAAAGTAGCCTGGGTGTGCTCAGCCAGTTTTCAGGTTTTTAGCTCAGTTGAAACTTACACAATATTTCTGCATCATTTAAGCCCGTGTTTCATAAAAATAATTGCTTAATATTCTTATATTAGAATTTTGTAAACCAGTACCCCTAAACTTTTAAAAAGTCATGTTCTCAGTTTCTTGCTTTCTTGCTATGGAGAGCAATATTTCAGGTTCTCCTTCAGATATTTGATCAATGTTCATTAAGCTCAGAAAAAAGTGAGGAATAAAAAAATGCCAAGAACTGAAAATCTTTCAATGGGAGGTTTGATAGGGTTTTTCTGGGCCACTACACATTTATAACAAAGAAAATAGCATTTCCATGAAAATAGAAACTCACAAAACAGTGAACCCGTGCTTTTTTGGAGCAGGAAAACTAGGGTTATGACAAATCATAAAAGTTTGTGATAACTTTATTATACTACTCTCTCACCCTTGACTGGCAAGATCGTTGTCTGGGTCATGATGCTCCATGAATGTTTTGTTCTTCTTTGTGCTGCCGGTCACAAGGGCCATCACTGGGCCCTGAGGGCAAAGACAGCAATAATTGATAATAAAGGGTTAATTTAGAAAAACAAGAGCTTGGACTTGAGGGTTTTTTAAGCACTTAAACAGTCACTCAATATTTTTAAGCAATTACTTAATTATCAAATTCAATTTCAATTCAAGTTTATTCAGTCAATACAAGGTTATATTAGTACATGTATTGAAAATAAGCAATGCTCCGTCAGGCTGGCAGATCAAAACATTATGAATATTACAGTAAAGTACACTATTATAGGTTACTAATACATGTAATAAAGATATGAAATGTATCTCTCCCTCTATCTGTGTAGCATCCTCTCTCTTGTGTCACAGCAAACCAGAAATGCATGCCCTCATCTCGCTCAACGAAGCACCTTATCCTAATGTGTCCTTTGTTTAATCAAAAGATTCAATTAGAACAATCTCTTAATTCTAGTTCCATTAAAATGTTTTACTGCTTGGGGAAAGAAGCTATTTACTAATTGTTTATTTCCTTTGAACGCCCTTAGTCTTTGCTTGTGGGGTAAAAAATTGAAATGTTTCCTTGCTGGTTGGGTGTCATCTTTCAAGATCTTTTCTGTTCTGACTGACAATCTTTCTTCATAGAAACTTTCAAGAGATGGCAGAGTCACACCCATTAACTTTTGTGCTTTTATGACAATTGAGTTCAGTTTGTTAATGACCTTTTCTGCTGTTCTATCAAACCAAACAATAATCAATTGAGTTGAGATGCTCTCCACAATGGCTCGGTAAAAGTTAATGAGTGTCACTTTTTGACCTTAAAAGACCTAAGTTTTCTTAAAAAGCACATACGCTGTCTGGCCTTTTTGTATATATTGTTGCTATTTAATTCCCAGCTTAATGTGCTAGACAGAATGGTGCCCAGGAATTTAAATGAATCAACTTGTTCAACTGTGTCCCCTGCTATAATCAATGGGGGTGGTGGTACCTCGCCCCTTTGAAAGTCAATTACCAGTTCTTTAGTTTTTGCAATGTTTAGTTTTAAATTATTTTCTCTACACCATTGAATGGTTGTTTAAATCTGACTTAGAAAATTATTTTCATTATAATAATAAAAAAAATTTTTCATTCTTCTGTTTTACAAAACTTTGAACTACTCAAAACCTTTTCTAACTTATTTCAATATCTTTTGAAAATTGTTAAATTTCTTTTCAAGAATATAAAGTAATGTTTCCAAAAAGTTCCTTTTTCATGAGAAAAGAAAAAAAAGATTATAATATTGCAACTGCCGTCAATAGATTTCTCCTCAGACAATGAAGCTCAAAATGTGTTCTTTTTTTGGATAATGTTATCCTCCAAGTTCTATGGTGGAAGCTTATACCCTTGGCTTTGTTGCCCACGGGAAGTCATTCTCTTTGCCTGAAGGTTGCACAGAATGGACATGTCTGGCCTGCATAGCCTTGCCACTTTTGTCTGAAAAATAACAGAGAATGGAATACCCATTAAGATTATTTATGTAAATGATAAAACACATAACTAAACTGCAAAACAATCTAAAAATATTATTCTAAAAAATTTTTTTTTCTTATATTTGAAATAAAACCAACTTGGCTATCAAGTTTTGAGATTGTCAATTGATGAGTTCACGTGAAGCATAGGAGGATCAACAGTGTTCTTTGACTTTTTACAGAAGGCTTATATTGAAAAAAAGTTAACATGAAGCATACCGTAACAGTGTGTTTCAACAAAGAGAAGTTTTATTTTACACAATCTAATGACCACTATGGATAATTCTAGTTATGGGGAAAACTGTCTGGCACACTGTCAAGTTTCAAAGATGAATTCTCTTTGGTTCACAGAAAAAGTAGAGCAATTGAAACACCAGCAATAACTGAATAATGTAAGCATGCATAAGCAGCAGAGAGAATCATTTGAAAGAACTTAAAGATCAAGGTCCTGACGATCAGATCTCAAAATAAACTGGCCCATCTAACACTATTTGTACTATATCATTTACATAACTGATCACAGGATGTAAGAAGCTGACACACAAAAAGTAGGAAAATTTTCACAACCTTTTTAAGAATGCTGCATTCCCAATAGAATTGTTTCAGACATCCACTGAAATAGCTAGATAAAAAACCATTACAGCACATAACTCCACAAGGCTGTCTCTTTACAACTCAAAATATCTGTTTGACTTTCTGTAACACAGTTGGACCCCCTAAATGGGGAAATTAGTGGAGAAGGCTTCCTTTGCCAACAAACCATGTTTTTCCAACTTTCCAGGTATCATGAAAAGAGGAACTCATTGATATGAGAGAGAGAGAGAGAGAGAGAGAGAGAGAGAGAGAGACAGAGACAGAGACAGAGACAGAGACACCGAGAAAAGAGAGCGAAACACAGAGAGAGATAGAGAGTGAGGCAGAGACAGAGAGAGAGCCAGACAGAGAGAAAGAGGTAGGCAAAGAGTAAAACAGAGAGAGAAAGACAGACAGAGAGACAGAGCGAAACAGGCAGAGAGAGAGTGAGGCAGAGAAAGACACATACAGATAGAGAGAGAGAGAGACAGACAGAGAGAGAGTGAGAGAGAGAGAGAGAGGGACCGAGACAGAGGAAGATAGAGAAAGAGGGAGTGAGACAGAGACGTACAGAGAGAGCGCAAGACACACAAAAGAGAGAGAGACAGACAAACATGGAAAGAGCGAGACAGAGCGAGATAGACAGAGAGAGAGATAGACAGGGAGAAACAGACAGGGAAAGAGACAGAGAGAGACAGACAGGGAAAAAAGAGAGAGTGAGACTCAAAGAGAGAGAGAAAGAGAGAGAGAAAGAGACAGACAGACAGACAGAGGATAACAAGATGAAGATGAAGAAGAAGGAGGAGGAGAAGGAGAAGAGGCCAAGGAGGAG
>BMAT01004027.1:343409-354767 GCA_019649035.1 Elysia marginata | reverse complement strand
AGAAGAAGAAGAAGAAGAAGGAGGAGGAGGAGGAGAGAAGAACAGTAGGACATGAGATTTGACTCCTTCAGCTTGTGACTTAGATATGCTAAAGTGTCTGGCAAATTTCATTGTTCTTGTTCATGGTATCTCACTTTCAGCTCTTCTAGTGCGTCAATAGACAAATCAACTCTTTTCTTGCTGGCTATTGTTTAAATTGGGAGTTGATCATGAAACGTACAGATTTAAGCAAAGCTTTCACACACACTGGCTGTCCCAGCTATATATAGGCCTACACTCTGCAACAAACTTACTAGACAAACGAAAGTCACACCCTTTTCTGATGACCATAAGTTTTGCACCATGTCTGGTGCCTATCATGCATCTCCTAGATTACATGTCCAAACAAACTTAAGCTCTCTCATTTAATGTCACCTAAGCCCAAAACAGCTGTTTATGGACCACCTGTGTATCATTTGTCTCGCATTCTGTCCCTATGAGTCGTAAGTCGGAAAGCTCAGTTTGGAGATATAGGCTTTTCAAGTTTAGTGGGTGTTCAGAAGTCAAAATTTTTTATGTTCGATATTGATGCTAAAACCATTTCTAAACAGTTTTCACACTTAATTGATGTTCAAATTTCATTTTTAGGTGTTTAATTTTAAGTGGTATGATTGCGAAGGCTTCAATACCTTTATAGCCGTCTAAACCTTAAATGCTGTTTTCTCCCCTTTTTAAAACTTCACAAGCCCCAACCCTGCCGACTTCAAATGGCCATAACTTTATGCAGATGCATGGAAGAGCTTTTCTGTTTGTTGTATTTGAAAGTAGAGAAAATAAGCTTTTCTATGATACTAACATCTGACCACCTTACAATTTCGACTTAAGACTCATTTAGACTGGTTGCAAGACATTTCATTCATATTCATGTAAACAATACACTTTTCATGCGTAAATATAGCAAATAGTTGGCCGCCAACACTTCATTTTGATGATACCTGAAATTTTTTCCCTGATTTACCAAGTAATATTCCTGATTTGGCAATGACTTTATATATAATATATCCTGTTCTTTTAAGTACTTCCTGATTTCACAAAAATCCCTATTTCATGTTCTCCGATTGGTTTGGTACAGAAGATACAATGATCTGTACCTGAATCTATAAATGAAAATACATAGCCAGCATTAAAGCTTAAATCTAGATTCATACCTGTAACAAAGCCTCCCAAAAATTCAAAATTGAACTTTTTGACAAAATGCGCAAAGAGGAAAAATATAAATAACTAGGTCTTCATGTATGAATTTCAGGCATACCTGGAAGGCTTTGGGGGCAACAAAAATAAAAAAAAAATATTAAAAGTTTCAGACAGTGTCATCAAAGTTACAGGTCTGTAAACTTTGGTTATCTTTATCTTTTTGAAGCCTTCATTTAAAAAAAAGAATTTTTCCTGTTTTTGAGCTTGAAGAAAAAATGCAAGAGAGCCCTTAAGAAATTGTAGTTCCTGCAAAATATAAAAAAAACTTGCACCAGTGTGTGATGACCAATGTTAAACACCTACCAACTGGAAAGGCATGCACCCAGCGCCGTCTGTTGCTTGTCATCTTAAACTGGAGGCGTGACGGGGCAAAAGGGTTAATGAGCGCCCTTCTAGGCCTGTAGTTGTGTAAACCCCTAGAATGAGACACCGGGGACCCAGCACTTCCAACGACACACCTTTGGTGGATAAGCTCATCACTCTCTGATGATTCAAACGAATCTCGACTAAGGGCCCTCTCTGAACAGGAAGAGACAAACATAAAAAAAATAATTACACAATACCTTATTATCATCAAGTGCCATGCACTAAAGCATTGACAGTTATGTCCTGCCACACTTCTTGATCCCTCACTGCTCCCAATGTCTCCATTGCCATCCCCGTGCCAAGCCAATTTGTCAGTCCATTTATCATCTTATCTACCGTTTTCCATTGAGTTTTCCTGTTGTCATTGGATGTTCCAGTCTTTCCCCTTGTATCACATGTCCAATAAAAGTAGCCTTGTGTTTGCAAATTTTGAAAATAATACGTAACAATTATCAGAGACAGTAAGTAAAGCTGATTTTAAATGCTTTCATTTCCTTTTTGACATGGCATGCCTTTCCTTTTTGACACAAATCTATGGCAAACTATTCTCTAAACACTTAAAAAGTCCAGGCCTATCACTATATCTACAGAGTGGTGATCATAGAAGCTCATGAGTCATATAGCATGAGGGCGCTAATTTCCATTGACAATACTAGAAAATCAACAGAGACCAAGTAAAGTATTTAACAGCAGTTTTGATGGTCTCAAAAAGTATTTGGAGCCTTTATCTCAACTATTTTCAAATTTGTGAGAAAAGATTTGAGTTTAGCAAAATGTTTCCAGAAAATGAAAGTTTTTTGACTTTTCAGCATCTGTCTATTGCTTGAATGAATGTTTGCTCCATTTTAGCACACTCCAATATCTTTCAATCAGGTGAAAATAATTTATAAATTTCTTGTTGACTAGACCAGATCATCTGGTTCTGGCACATTAAGACCTACTGATGTGAAGAAAACATGTGAGAGTTACTTAGCAAAGCAGGCCTGATTACTTGAAAATGCCAAAATGAGGTACTCTTAAAGTAAAAATTAGGAACTCCTCAAGAAAATACGTACATATCACCAGAAATCTACCAAATGGGCAAAAAAGCATATTTTCTGGAGTCTATTTACAATACTTATAAGAAAACATTTATTCTTTTTTGGACTCAAATGTAGGCAGTATTTTCAATTACAGTTGCTGGTGTTGTGGGGGCAAAGCCTCCATAAAAAGATTTTCATGAAGTTCTAAGAACACCAGGTGCATGAAGGGTTTGATTTAGAACTAGATTTAGAGCAAACTTTTCTCTTACCATTTAAGTGATAGAAAATCACAAGTCTTTGTCTAATTTAAATCAGTGTAAGAGATTTTAATTTTTCTTTTGTTCAATATTACTAAAAGACTGTATTAGCTTCAAAGGTTCAATTAAACATAATTACTCTTTATCAAACAAGTCATACCAAAACACCCACACTTCTGACGATTTTAAAGTCAAGATCTAAGTCCATTCAACACACAGCTATGGGGGCTTAATGCTAGATCTAGATATCACTGTCTATATTAGAGTGCAGCTTCTCAGCAGAGCTTGAAAACTGAATTGGTTGAGGAGACCAAGCTAATATCTAGGCATAATACTATCATGAACTAGATACATTTGTTCAAGGTCCTGGCTCTAGACTAAAATCTAGACTCAGTCATAACTCCCAGATTATGTTTGATGTTTCTGTGTATGTAATGTGGCCTAACTTCAGACAATTCATCTACTGAGGCTATGCCAAAAATAAGACCCTATCTATTTTAGATGTGCGTAGGCAATCTCTAAGTCTAAGCATCACTACTACATAACTAGATCTACATCTATGCCTAGTCTAATTATTCTAGGCTCTGGACCTATGTAAATTCTAAATCTTTCAACATGCCGTCAACATGTACGGTTCCGAAGGCCTAGTATAGCTAAGCAATCTACCCATACATTCTTCAAACTTATGTGTTTTGCCTATAAGTACCTTTCATTTAAAAAAAACCGAAGCTTCAAGTCTAATATAGATTCAGACCTAAAGACAAACATTATCTCCTTGCAATCCAGGGATTAAATTGCATCACTATTTTTGTTTTATTAATATGCCTAAGCATTGACTGTTTAATGCAGGACTTCAGTGCAAGAGTTGATGTAGTCTCAACTGATCGGTAAAATGCTTAATTCTATGCTGTTACTTATTCATCTGCTCTTCAATGAATGATCCCGTAGAGGTGGACAACATAGCAAGAGCAAAATTGAACTTATTGATTGACAGTTCAATACTCTTCTTTTATGATACATTTTGCAATATCGAATACACTTGATAAAAAAGGTTGTCCAGTCTGCTCGATTTCAGCAACTGCTCTTGGGTCAGGCCAAACCCATTACACAGCCTAAGATGTGTTTTTTGCTTGTAACAAAGAAACCAGCAGCACCAAGTTGATTTTTCATCTCACAAGGCCACTGCTTTGGCAGTGCATGACGTCATAGGCTCTGCTTGGCACAGCCCCAGCTTTGTTATTTTAGAACACTCGATGCCGGGAAGTCAAACTCGGCTGAGCAAACTCAGAATTAAATGAAATTTGGTTCGATTACGTAGAATATCATAATCTAATAACAAGGTAAGTTAAAAAAAACGAGGTCAGTAAATATTTTTTCTAAGCTTTTAAAAATTAGCTTGATTTCAAACAGAAAAAACTATCTATCTACTGAATCGATTTAGACAAGGGAGCCGCCATTTAGAAGCTTGATTCTTTCTCTTTTAAATGACATATCGGAAGTGGTTATTGAACCAAGTAAAAAAATGAAATTTGCCCTGTTGGAGACTCCTGAAATTAGAGATGTCACAGCCAGCACAAAAACCCTATGGGCTTTTCAGGCCTCTGCCGGCGCACCGGGCGGGCACTCACTAAACTGCCTAATACAATACCAAAACTGATGCTGGTTGGCAGCTCTGTGTCAAAATGAAAAACAAATTGAGAAAAATGAAAGTTTTAGTCAACAAATATCTTCCTGTTACCTGTCTGTCTAAAGGTTGTATGAGGTTGATAAAGACAAACTACCTCTACCAAAGCTTTTACCTTGTATGGGATAACAGCCAAATGAAATAGATAGATCGTCACTTGAGTTTTGTCGTGAGGGTATAGTGATGGCAGCTGTTTTCTCTTTCTCAGCCTCTCTCCTGTCAAAGTTGTAAGCACAGACCTCGTCTGAAATATGCCGTGTTCTTGGCACTCGACTCCTCTTGGCCTCTGCAAATGTTTTGGGAAGGGCTGAGCCTCGCATTCCAAGGCCACTTGTGATAAGTGGATCTTTCCTAGCAGTGCTGAGAGAGATAATGAAAACCAAAGATCATCACACACCACAAACATGTGGTATACAAATTATAACCAAGAGAACTAGATTTCGCCTGTCATTATAAAGTATGATCTAAAGTTATAAAAAGCAAAAACAGTCCTATACTTGGTAATAGAGTGTTCTCAGATCAACTGACTCCATTTTAGTAAAAAACTAGTATACCATCCGGGACTTTTGAAATAAAAGCGTTTTTTGTCAAAGCTTTTAAGGTCTGGAACGTTTTTCTCAGAAAAAACTAAGAGAATTCACAAAATTGTATCTTTTGAGCCAAATTTGAAAACCGAGTTTTTTTAAGAACATTTACCTGTGGTTTTAGAACATATCAGCATTAATTTTTTCCTTTCGATGCAAGTGTAAAATTGCGAAAAACAAAGACAATGGCTATTTTTAGATAGGGTAATAGTTTTTAATGTGTTTGTATTGTAAAACTTTTCATTTTTGTTTGATCTTACACTCTTTTACAATGGTTTTAACTTTTACAAAGGTAACTTTATTCTACTATAATGTAAGTCTAAGCGCCACAAGCACTGTTTTAGTGGATGTTAGGCGCCCTGTAAGTAAAACATAATATTAATAAATGATTATTACTATTACTGTACGAGCGTCAGGGACAAGGAAAATAGTACTCTTTATTCTTGACACAAGGCACAAAGATGTAGATTGCCATTTCCCATTGCCTTCCCTTTTAATGATTCTTTAAGAAACTTTGCCACTGATTAGTTCTGTGTGGATTTACACAGAGGGAATATAAATTTGTCTGTATTGGGGATTAAACCAAGATCTCTGGCATGGTGGTCAATAGTGCTACCAATTAAACCACCTCTCACTCTTGGATAAAAAATTATAACAATTAAAAAGATATGTAGGAAAGTTGATGGTTTGACCAGACTATCACCAGTTCTAAGAAAACTCACAAAGTTCTAGGTGGTATTGTGCCTGACGGCAGCTTGAACACTTGAGCATCGTACTCGTCATAATCCACAAAAGGAATATTGGTCTCGTGTGGATCATCTTTCCTGTGCAGGAGACCTACAGATTTAAGATTAAAAACAGATGTAAAAATAAACTGCACTGAAAGTTTATCAACACACTCTTGGTATTGTTACCCAGTTAAAATTGTTCTGCCTGTGCTGTTGTGAACAAAGTGGAGACATGGCTCAATGACAATGTCACTTCCATTAGTTTTCAAATTTAATCAATGGTGCTCAAACATCTTACCAAAAAAAAAAAAAAAACACACTAAGGATAAGCTGTAATATTTCTTTAATACTAACTGCAATAAGTCTCTGCAACAACCAATATCAAATGCTATCTTATTAAAAGGTATAACAGACCCTAATCTATTAATTTAGGGGAGATTTATATTGTAAACTAAGTGTAGAAAAAAAATTAAAGGTTTTCAAAAACATCTTGGAGGAATATGTGTCAATGGCACTGTAAAAGTTTTAGAAAAGAATAAAATGTCTCATGTTGGAAAATTGAAGAACAGTATGAACTTAACGTCATCAATATGTCAGAAAATAAATTCTGTAGGTCTATTTTAAGCTTCAAGACATTCAGTATTACACAACACAGATAACTGCTTACTTTTTTTCTCTGTCTTTGGGCCTTCTTCAAGCTCCTTCAGCTGAATAAGTAAAACAGAAAAACAAGGAAAAGGCCTTATTATTGATATGAACTATTTTATTTCACCTTGGGTCAATGCTGTAATATGACACAATGTTAGATAGTTCAAACAAAACTTCAGCTTTTTCCCAACCTTACTTTGATCAACATTTTGGTTTATTTGAACTCAGCTCACATCATAAAAACTGCAGATTTTTTATTTATTGAATATGAGTTACAGTAGATTTGTGTTGATAAGTGTAATGTAGATATTACTGTATTATGGTCCTAGGTAAAGCCAAAAGCAAACTTGTTTTGTTTGTACTTTTATAGAGCTGTAATATTTATCTTAAAAGTATTTGAACTTGCTAGAAAATTTATAATAATGTCCACATGGAAAAGTTTTAGTTTGTTCATCACAATATCAGTGATTTTTAAATAACAGATACTCATGCACTCATCAAAGATTACCGTTTGAGCAATTTGGTCAATAATGGCACCTTCTTTCCTCAACTTAATTTAGGTTGATCTAATATATGTCTATTGATTCAATAATGAGTTTGGCTCTTCCAAAAATGAGCCTTTGAAGCTTTCTATATTCAAATCATCTCACATGATAGTAAATCAAATATTTCTAATTATTGGTTCAAAACAGTTCTAGAATATTTTGATTATTTACTTTGCCCAACCTTGTAAGTTTGCAAGCTTTTATACAATAATAAGCTTAATTTTTTATAAGCTCGTAGTAATCATCAAAATTATTTATCAGTTGATGGAGAACATTCAAATCGAATCAAATCTTACAGCCAGTCCAGATAATTCACATCTTAACACTTTTATAAACTGGCAATATTTAAAAAATATCATTTTCTGTGCTTCTGTGAAAGATACTTATTTTGTATGAAACTGGTCAAGTAAAACCAAAGCAACGCTGAACTTACCAGAGCTGGTGGGGGTTTGATACGAGGCACAAATGGTGAATTCATGTGGTTCTCTATCTGGTTCTTGGACATATAGAAGCTGAAAGAAATTTTTTAAAATAATTCTAAATAAATATACAACTAAAAATAAGTGTGATTTTCTATGACTCTTAACCTGTTCGTGACGTATAACGTACGCCGTACGTCCACTTTTTTGTGACAAGATGCCGTCCCCACATACGCCGTACACCTAAAATCACCGATTTTCAGTGTTAGCCATGACCCACAGTACGTCATTTTATAGAGGGCTCATAAAGACAGATAGCGCGATGGCTAACCAAAATAGCCTCCGTCATAGGCATTGACCTACCTTACGTCACCAAAGGGTTAATTTAGGACGTTTTCTTTAACATTTAGGTCATAATGTTTTGAAGTTTTCCTGCTTTTTAGTGAACGAAAACTGCTAAAAAAGTAGGAATTCCCGCAAAAATCGGAAAACTTGCATTCTTGAAATTATTATTACTACTTCAAAGTTTATGTATCAGCAGCATCTATTTACAGTCAAATCTAGATAACTTGAACCTGGGTAATTTGAACGCTTGTTCAATTAAAATAATATGATTATTAGTTAAACTTTGTTCCCATGGGTTTCAAAATGTCCAGACTGGACTGTTTTACTGTGCAAATAAACAACATTTCTGACAGAACTAACCTGTGATTCATCCAGTGTGGGATGTTGTAATCATCTCCAACCTCAATGGAGTGGTCGCTGCTTTTACTGTGGAACTACACACACACACACACAAATCATTTAAGGCTCAAAAAGCAAGAAAAAATTATTTCAGAAAAAACAAGACAAGGTATAAGAGCAATATTCTTACCAAGGTTATTTCGTTTCCACATTTGTATACCACATGTAGTGGGCGAACATGATAAAATAAATCAGGCACAAGTCAGAACTTTGACATATAAAGTTATTAGCATTATCTACAAGTCTATATCATTCTATTTAGGTGCTGAAAAAAAATTTAAACACAAGTTTTTCTATATCCCAAGCTATTCTATTTTCAAAGCAAACAAATATGGTGTACAAT
This sequence comes from Elysia marginata, assembly GCA_019649035.1. Taxonomy (NCBI): domain Eukaryota; kingdom Metazoa; phylum Mollusca; class Gastropoda; family Plakobranchidae; genus Elysia; species Elysia marginata. Next base: position 346,194 of record BMAT01004027.1, on the reverse strand, counting down.
CAAATTCAGATAACTCGGACCTATATAGTTCAAATACTTGTTTAATTCAAAATTTAATAATACAGCCAAACTTATTTTTCTATTATAAAATACACTGCTAGATGAATAATTCAAAGTTAAACTTTGTTCCAATGGGGTTCAAAATAACATAACAGGACTGTATATTACAAAGCATATTTATTTACAAAAAGCAGAATTTTTATATATTATATTACAAAGCAGATTTATATACATGTGTTCAAAAGGATTCTATACTTGAAACAGTTTATTCCTCATTAACAATGAATAGGAACTCTGTGGTTTATTAATATGAAAGTGAATTTTTTTTCTTTTTCTTTAAACTTTGACATCAACCTGCAAAGAAAATTTAAAATAGAAAACTAAATAAAAAAATATTTGAAAATTATGAATTAAGGTGTAACATTACTGGTACTTTAATGATCATGTGTTTTCAAAGTTTTAGTTCTGCAAAAAAGAAATTACTTTGAAGAGAGGGGCAGCATGTAGCGGCTGTTCTCCCATACACACCAAATCACTGCCAACACCTGGTACAGGCACAATCCAAAAAAAGAGAAAAAAAGATGGTTATAGTCTTACATTGCTGAAGGTAGTCTCGAGACGTTACATATTTCCCCTTGTGGGCCAATATACACCAGAGCAAATTCAACTTATGTTTCACAGCATTACAGTACAGTTGCCTCTTTGGTGTTTAAATACCAACATTCCATAAATTTCAAGCCCTGCCTATAGCCAGATACCTATTTAATAGGTGAGTGGACTGCAGAAAGTGTGGATAAAGTGCTTTCCTAAGGCTTTTACAATATAAGTCATGTTTGGGACCAATCCCGTAACTGCCACATCACAAGTCTGACTTGTAAACCACTAAGCCACGTTACCCCACTATAGTATGGTCGACTATCCAAATGTTAAGATCAAGCCTAGCACCTTATTCATGTGTATCACAATACAATACATCTGTAACATGTATACCAGTCGCATCATAGCAGTTTGGTGAAAAATATTTTTACTTTCTTCATTATGTTCTGAAACATTGCATTTGAAAGACTAGGGATGAATGGGGTCTTTTTTTTTTTTTTTTTTTTTTTTAAAAATAGACAATGTAAAAAATTCTACCCTACTCCACTCTATTTCTTTATACTTGACACCCTACTCTACTCTATTTCTTTACACTTTCTGACTGAAAAAATGTAAGAGACAGATGAACTTTTCTTATGATCAACAGATGAGAAGTTTTCCAATCCAGTCAACTCATTCAATAAAATCATAAATGCATTCAAATTTCACAGGCCAAGTAACTCTTAGCATGCAAATTTTTTTTTGAGAGGTATTCATAGAATTGCTTTTTTTTCTTTAACCATACTCAGTTAGCCTGAGTGGAATTAAACTTTTCAAAACATGATTATAAAAAATCAATTTAGAAAAGTACACTTTACTTACAATTTGTTGCAACACATGTGTTTTAATTATTTAAGCACACTATCTTTTTCATGTAGGGCTAATTATACAGATTAGACAAAGAAAAAAATTACATGTCAAAGTAAAGATAAAAAAAAGAAGATTAAAAAGAATTCGAACAAATTATAAAATGGAATGAAAATGATTGATGCCAAAAAAAATTAATCAATACCACTGGCCCCACTTGCACAACAATTGAAAAAATGTGTAATGACGAAAGAAAATGAGATGTTTCGTGGCCTGTGTAGATTCAAGAAAACGACAGTTTTGTCTCTTGTTTTCCAATATGGATTTTAATACTGAATGATTCCTCTGAACAAGTGCATTTCCCGTTATAATCAAGGCGGTTATAAACAATCATCAATTGTAGACATTTCCTACATTACCAAAACTCAGAACTGGGTTTTGCCGAAAAACATCTCATTTTGTTATGTCAACACCTATCACATTTCATACATTAAAGAAAAAAACATTTTTTAAAAACAAAAGTTGACTTTGAGCATTGCCCCACTTATCAACCTACCACAGTCGATGGTCCTCTGTTTGGTGATGTTAGACAGCTGCCTGTCAACCTCAAACACACCTGGCCCAGGCGTAATAACGACAGACACCTTGCCAGTGCGGTCAAAGTTACGGTCCATGTAGTATTTTTCAAACACTACAGGGTTTATTAAAAAAAAAAGAATTAAATCACTATCCTAAAAACACTGTATTATTTAAAACACAATGAATACAATAATAAAATAACAAAACTATTCAAATGTTTGAATGTGTAAAAGAGTGTAAGACATGTTGCTATAATCAGCATTGCTGTTAATATTGCTGTTATCCTTATACCTAGTACTACTCCTATTTAAGGTTATCATCATTACTATTATTTTTTATGTTTAAGTTCCTTGATGTTGCTGTTTATACCAACTACAACCTATTATTGAAGTCCTTAGTATCAACTGTATGACTGTTTGATGTTAGTAGTGAGCCTTCACAGAGTAAATTATTTTAAAAAGAAATCTGTATGGAACTGAGTCATAAAGAGTAATCTAATCATGAAGGATAGCAAATGACAAATTAATTCACACCAAAATTTCAAAATAACCTGTCAAAAAATAAACCAACTTTTAATATACAGCACCCCCCCCACAAAAAACAAAAAACAAAACAAAAACAAAAATAGCAGGATTCAGGAACTAGATAGCCAATCAAGATTTTAAGTGTTTTCCCAGGATAATATTTCCTTAACAAGGGGAGCGGGCTCTAAGAAGGGGGTACAAGGTCAAAATAATTGAATTGCCCATTCATGTTTTTCCGT
>BMAT01004027.1:325479-343394 GCA_019649035.1 Elysia marginata | reverse complement strand
CCCCCCCCCCCCCCCCCAATCCATTAATCGCTCTATTATATTCTACAGGGTTGTAAATGGCCGAATAAAAAAAAAAACTGAAAAATATGTGAGACTCTTAGTGCCTTGGAATAAATAGAACTATAGAATAACAATATATGTAAGGGCAACACTGTAAAAGATTTATGGAGGCAGGAGCTGTGCTCTTAATTAAGTTTAATACTGTACTGCAAAAGGTTACTTGCAAGCAGATGTTGAACTGCTGATAGAATTGAGTAAAACTCTTGAGCTGAAATCCCAAATTTGTGTAGAAAAAAGCTGAAATCAGCTTAAATCTTAGAGATTTACATACCTGATTCTAGAGATTCCATTGCTATAAGTATTTCCCACATTTCAATTCATTTTGTTAAAACTCTTAGAACAAGATAGATTTTGGAATGGTTTCATTTTGGGGGTGCAAAATCCAATATGGCAACCATGCAAAAAAAATTTAAAATTTTATATTGTTTTCCAAATTTCAGTGGATGCTAAATCTGATGGGCTAGGTTGAAAATCTTAAAATCAACAAACAAACAATGATGACCTTAAGAACCGCCTTACCCCCTTAAGTTTTATTGTTATCTTCCATTAAACCAATCATGCCACTCCACATATATTTATGCAGTGCTCTAGCTCAAGGTATAAACTTTGATAAACCATGTTTATATGCGTTGCACTTTGTTTACATTAAAAAAAGGAGTAAACGATTTAATATAAGAGAAAGAACTTTCAATTTAAAGCTATACGACTTTCAATGCAATTCTGACAATCCAGCAAACCCTGAAGCTTGAGACTTAATTGAATTAATATTGATACTTTCTTTTGCTCTTCATTCACTTGCACAATCAAAAGAATACGTGATGATAGCTCACAATCATATATATAAAAGCTGTACAAGATGAAGGCACGAATTGACTAAGAAAAATAGGCAGCTACTAAGAAGAGACAACATGTGACTTGATGATATCTCATTCCAGAACAAAAACGAATGTATCATTGTAAAGAAAACAGCTAATAAGCCGTATTTTGATATAAAAAAATTTGTTATTGCCGCATCATGTGCTATAAAAATGAGGATACCTGAAGGCTAACAAAACAAACACCATTGTAGGTTGATATCAGTACAAGAAGATCCGACACACATTAGGGATTGACAATAACAGCATAGACAATAGAGAGCTGGAGTGGAACTTGCAGTAAAAAAAGGAAGAGAAACAGTCTGTGCGGAACATGGCTAAAAAGACAGGAAAAAGATTTGAAAAGCCTGGGAAAGTCATGAAATGGCGTTACAAAGCTGACCCATGACAGAGAGAGATAGGCATGTGAACTTCACCCTGACACAGAGCAACAAAGGCATTGATGATGATGATGATGATGATATATGCAGAAAAATTATAACTCTCAAGAAATTATAGCCTTGGTAGTTCCAAAGAAGAATGAAATTTAGGTAGTTCTTTTATGCATGTTAAATCCCCTAAACTCTCGAAAGAATGCTCATACTGAGACAACAGCAAGAAAATGAAAATGATATATATTCAATTCAGGCCTTCTCTTTAGAAAGCTTCAAGTCAAAATGTCCGAGAAAAAATAATGCACAGCTATCTCTTTTGATGCACAGATAAAATATACAGTTCTTGAGAATGTGGCATTACAAAATAAGAATTTGGTATCATTCTTGATCCTTATCCTCTCTTGCCATACATTTTAAATTATTGATACCTTAACAAAAAAAGAGACAAAAAAAAAGAAATGGAGATTAAACAATGATCATACAGTTGAGAGACATGTTGAGAGTCTCTAGAAAGTTTCCCTGGGCTGCCATTGAGATGGTTCCTTTGGGCATCTTCCAACCCTCACTGCTTGGGCGGTGAAAGTTGAGAATCTCCTCATAATTGTTGAATATTGTACGTAGCTCGCGCAGCACACAGCTCCACTCCTCATAACGCTCATTCTGAATCACAACTCTGTGGCAGGGAAATTACATTGTTAGCAAGGTGAGTTTTTGCTAATCTTTTAAAGATGCTGTGTGAGAGTGAGAACAGAACAAATTAATTATAAGTAAGAGGTGAAAGCAGCATGTAGATAGAATCAACATTTTAGTTGTAACATTACTAACAATCAATTTAAAATGATCCTTTTTAATATAACTATCTGAACATGCTTAAAACTGTCCTCATTGCCATGTTTAAGGGAAAACCAATAACAACAACAAAACCTGTTAGGTTAGTCATGTAAGACACATCTTTCAAGCTTATTGAACTTAAATATCTAAAATCTTTACAACTTGACATACAACAAAATCAATAAAGACCTATTTTCAAAAAACCTTCCTTGACATTTCCATTGACATTGTTTAAGTATTGATAAAATGTACATATGTCTTGCAAATATTTAAAATGAGTTTTTATTTAAATTGGGAGGTAGTATACTTTTGGTTTCAAAGAGAAGCTTGTTTTCTCTAATTTCGAATACAACAAGCAGAAAAGCTCTACCAAGCTTCTGTGTGAAGTATTAACCATTTGAAGTTGGCAGGGTTGGTACTTGTGGAATCTCAGAAAGGGAAGAAAATTGCGTTTTGCTAAGAGCGTTTCAACAATTAAAAAGGTGTAAAGGCCTTCACAACCATATCAATTAAAACTAAACACATAAAGCAAGAAATCTGCCATGAATCAGGTGTGAAAACTGTTCAGAAATGGTTTTGGAATCAATAATAAAAAAAAAAATTAACTTCTGAACATCCACTAAACTTTGAAAGTCTGTAACTCAAAAGTGGTTTTGCGACTTAAAATCTCATTTGGATAAAATGTGAGATATAGCCACTGCAAAATGTTAGCAAAAAATTTAACTACTTCATAGAGAAAAAAATTGCTAGAAAAAGGAAACATACTTCAAGACACACAAACTAAAAGTAATTTAATTAGAATTTACACAAGACTGTCACATATCTTATCACAATAATTTGTATGAAAAGTTTAGAAGTCTACTACTGTATTAAGAAAAACTAGCATTACTGAGAATATTTATCGCACTCATACTAACTACTAGGCCTATAATTTTAATCCTTAGTACCAATAGTACAATTTTGTGGTGTTAGCAGTGAGCCTGTCACAATATGAACTACTTTCACTACAGTCTGTATAATGACTGAGTAATAAAAAGTTATAATAGCGTTTCTATCCTCATTAGGTAAAAATCATCTATCCCTACCTTTACCTCAATCTTACAAGAAAATGTTTTGAAAGACACCAATATAGATAGACCTCACCTATAAAAGTCCTCATAGATGCAACCTCGACAGTCTATCTGTAAACATTCACGAACTGCTGGTGGGAATTCGTCTGTGAGAATGATTAGGAGAAAATATGTACAAAATGGTTTCATTACAAATTGGAGTCCATTGCAAATTAATGACAACGGCACACAATCATGTAAGTTTATTAAGACAAATGACCCAAAGTCATGATGGTGCTTACCATAATTATTTGTACACAGGAAAATTATTTATAAAGTAAAAGCCATGGTATGATATTTTGTGTACTTACGGGTCTTCATAATAAAGTCATATGTATATTAGTAGTCAGTGTGAGATACACATGTGCTAGTTTAGATGATTTAAAATTAAAACTTAAATTTGAAGAACTGCCAGCACAAAGCTACATTTTAGGAACTTTATATGTGTACTTGGCCTATGTAATGATACAATCTGTTTTGTGACTCAAGGACATAGAAAATAGCTTACAAGGGCACAAAGCTTATGAGTCTTGATAAAAGGCATGAAAAAAATTTTTCTAAACAGAAACAGTTTAGTTTTCATCTACATTTTCTTCATTTAAATATTGTTCAGAAAACTAGTAACACCCAACCATTTGTCACTCTTTACTTTTTAACCTTTCATTTCATTAACAAATTCAGTATTTGTTCATTATCCCCACTTACACCTTTGAACTGCTTGACACAATATAAGCACTATATGAAAAGATAAAAGTTAAGATTTAAGGCATATGTCCATCACTCACCAAAACTCTTAGCATCATAATATGTCCTGGAAAACATGACTATTGTAACATCATGCAGACATTTTTGATCCTGTAAAATACACAGCAAGTAAAATCATAAGTACCTTCTGTTTTCCTTTCACACACACAAACAAAAATAAATGAGCCAAAAAGCCAACCACATTTAGCACTGAAAAAAGAGTTGGAGCCAGCGAGACTTGGTACTAAATTCATGCTTCTGTTATTTTCTGTTTATCCAATAGATTTTTCATAAGTATATGTTACCTCTGAAGGCTAGATTACAGACAGGACTTTGAACCTCTTAACTTTAAATAAAAAATAGAACATTATGAAGTTCATTTGTTACAAAATAATAAAACTGCTTAAAGGTGTATGAGATTTTGTGGCTCTGCTAAAAAATATACAGGCAAGTGTAAGCAAAGTTTCATCTTTTTCTAAGGAATGTACTGCTTGCACACTGCATATGCATCTAAAAAGAAGTGACCTAAGTGATGGCTAAAATGCTCTCAGAATAGAAATATAACAGTTAGATTTATAGTACTAAAAAATTTACTACCTTCCATCTAGCAAACAGATCTGTAAGAAATCCATTAACAGCTTTCTCAAAATAGAGATCACCATGCAAGTCAAAGTCCCACATCTCAGTACTGATTTGAATGAAAATCTGAACAACAGCAGTTGGAGAACGAAACACCACCTGGACATAGAAAGTTTTAAAGTTCAAAATTTTTTAAAACAGTAACCTTTGTGTTTGCGTTGGACATGATAGTCAGGATATTATATTACACAAATAAATCGGCCAGCAATGCTATAAAAATCTAAAAATTCTGATTTTATTCAAATTTTTAAAAAGTAATTTATTTTCATACAATCAATCTGCAATGAAAATATTGAAATATGTCTGCTTTTGCGCCCAACCTGAAAGAAGTAATTCAAAGAAAATAAACAAAACAAACAATTCAACATCCAGTAAGTGTTTTCAATTATATCTAATTAATTAAGGAATCAGCAGGAGTTCTAATAAGTAAAATATTACACTCAGTGGGTCTGATGCCACAACAGAAGCTTTCCATACTCTGTGAAATAAGAACACTAGTCATAAACAAATTACTTGCTTTTTTAAAAGCTTTTAATTTTCATTTTTTTCCCCAAATGAATAAGACAAAATTTTGAAACAAAATAATGCTCAATTTCAATCAACATTCAAAGGATATTATATAGTCAGATTTTATTTACATGATTGCACACTCACTCGAGTATCTTCAGTAATGAGTCCACTTGTCACATTCTCCCCCTGAGACCACAGCTCCTGAACAGTTGCACTACAGATATAGAGTTAAACGTTGATGTATGAATGAACACAAAACATTTTGTCATTGCGTTAGCAAAATGGCAAATCTGAGAGATGTACCATTTTGACACGCAAAAAAAAAGAGAAAAAAAAGTAAAGAGCGTTTTTTTATATAGTGCCTAATCCACTAAAATGCCCTAAGGGCTCTACTTGAGGCTGTCCCAAAAGTTTGTCAAGTTCATGCCATGCCGTCTTCAATCCAATAAAAATAAGTCTAGGTTAAGTATTTTTCCAGAGCTTGTTTCATGTTGAAAAATGATTGAAGAGATGTTATAGATAGTTTGAGCTGTGTCGTGTTACACGCTTTTGTGTAGTTCTTGGTTTTGTATAAAAAAGATGTGTTTTCTAGGCTATAAAAAGTGGACACTTTTAGTGACCCACTTTATCTTCAAACTGACTATCTTTCCAATTCAACCTTAAAGTTTTAGCGATGAACTTTAACGGCAGGAGGTCTGATAGACCTGTAGTAAAAAAATGTAGGTCTAAATATTAATTCATAAAATTGCACTGTCTAGATTTGCTTAGATCTAGAGGTACATAAGCGGACATAACGCTTGTTGTGAAAATGCTAGATCTACAAACATACACGAAAAAGTTAGTTTTTATTGTTAATTTAATCATCAACGGCAATTTTTTAAAAAAGAAACTTTCTAGAACGAAACAGGACATTCATCAGTTTCAGAAGAGTAACTCTCAAAAAGAAAATCGGTGGCTTTTGATTCAAGCACTGATTGTTGTGAAGTGTTATGTCCTCAAAATTTAGAAATATTTTAATCCATGGTACCATCATAAACCATTTTATAGCTTGATTCAGTACACAATTTGGTTTTATATTTGAAAATATTGACCCCTTATGCCTAATTGCAGCGAGTTTTCAGAGCAAGCGATGAGATCTATCGGACTGAATGTTTAGAGTTGAATTATGTCTTAACACCGTTGAAGCCACATGGTATTTTTTTTTCATAAAAACTTCCACCCATCCTAGAGATTCTTAAACTAGATTAATCTTCAACCTGAGTTTGCCTAAAATCATTTCAATGAGAATAAAGGAACATCACAACAATTTTTTTTGTAGTGAATGTTATGTCCAGAGTAAATTAGTTCATTTTATTAAATATATTAATATAAAATGAAGTAAATTAATCACAAAAAGCTATTATTAGGGCATAGTGAAATCCTACATGAAATTGGAAAAGGTGTATTTCTAGATCTAGATTGAGGCTTTCAGAAATAGATCTACAGAGAACTTGATGGAGTGAGCATTATGTCCAAATAAATAAGATGAGATTTTAAATAGTAGTTGCGTGTAAAATTGAATAAAAAATGTTAATAAGAGAGGGCGACCAAGGCTAATGCTGTGCATGATGAGTTACAACTCTAGATCTAGATTTTTTAAAGAAAACTTAGGAAACATGACATTCTGTCTTTCTCTCAAAAAATTGTTTTTTATGTTAATATATATGATTTTTATTATGTCTAGACAGCAAATTATTACTTTTTTTCTTCCAAAGTGAAAATTGACCCGAGACTGCATAAAATTTAATGACAAAAGCAATGAATAATATTGGTGTATTTTTTCTTTAGTTTAAATTTTGTAGTGAATCTTATGTCCTCAATATGATACAACAAGGGAAAGGTGTCTTTTTAAACCTTCTAAAACCCGAAAGTATCACAAACAAATCAGCAAAAAGCTTGTGTTGTTAGTAATAATGCAATGATCTAGTAATTACACCTTTGAAGTGAATGCTATGTCCAAAGAGGGACATATTGTTCCATTGTATAAAATGAAACTAATTGAAAATTCTTATACTTGCAAGGTTATAGTGTCAACTTAAGCTAATTTTTTTTACATTTTAATAGAATATTAAACATATTATGAAAATAATGAACATTTTTAAACTTTTCAGTATTGGGCTATCATAGACATGACAAGTCACCACACAATTTTGCCTTTACAATAAACAAAACCAAGTAAAACTCATTAAAACTGTTGCAGTTTTTAAATAATGGGTTCCCTAAAACCTCCAACCACAAATATCCTATAAAGCATGCATGTTTTTAGAATCATAAACTTATATGGGAGTGGATCGTCACGTCCTAAATATACATGGGGCTGTAATAATAGCAGTTATACCTTTCCAGGGGTAATTTTTAAAATGTTTTTTCTTTCATATTAGTAATGATAGGGAATTTCTCTATACCTTAGGTACAATTTAAATGCATTGGTCGATTTTTTTCACTCACTGTTCATGTTTCATGGACCAGCTTTTGGGAATGCCTCACACAGGTTCCCCGTCAGGCAATTACCAACCAAATTATCTGCTGAACTCGCAGAGGAGCAGCAAATAAAGGGCATCACTCTAAAAATGTTGACAAGATCTTTCACTGACTATACTTGGGTACTTCTTTAATGCATGAGTGAGGCCAAGAAGTGTGTGAAAATAGCCTTTCTCAAGGACCATACATCGACCCGCAGCAAGCAGGACCAGGACCGCAGACCTCCCTGTCTGAAACTCGAGCATCTACCACTAGACCATGATGCCACATATGTTTGTAAAAACATCTTATGGTAAGATGTTTAAAATGCACTAAGCTTTATTTTCTCAAAGATGAAAAATAGAAATTTATTTTTTTATTTTTATTTTCATTCATTTTATTAATCCCTTTTGGGAAATTTGGCTTCGTTACTCAGCGTAACTGTGTCGCCATAAAACTTAGTAAATTTGTTACACCATTTAGGTCCAAGGGTCAGTTATTTCAAAACTTTATAAAAAGGAGACATGCCATTTTGCTAGCCCAGTGATGTTTTTACAAAGATACTTGCAGCCAGTGCAAAAAATGTAGAAGGCCCTGGCTCCAAAATTATACAAAAATTCTATAAATATACAAAATAGACAACGCCCATTCTGCACATGAAAAGTCCAGCATATTTTGTGGCTAACACAAGTGCTATAAACTTTATGCAGAAGTATGTGTAAGAAAGCCTGTCATTCTCAATGGCATTGAATTAGCTCAAGAGTAATACTACACAGCTTCAAATCCAAAAACTTAGTAATATTTACTCTTTAGTAGCCTTTTATTATAAATAATATAGCTTGTATTCCTGTTTCTTTCACATTTGTATGATGAATACAAAACTAATGAAAAAATGAGGGTAATTGCAACAATACAAGATATAAGCATGACAGGGCTACCTACCGCATTCCTGCAAACTCTACAATTTTCTTTAGATGTACACAGGTGTTTGTCTGAAAAAAAATATTTTGGAAGGGTTTCAGGGCAAAATGAGACATAGATTTCAAAATTGAGAAAAAATGTCACAATGTGTCTATCTTTTTCATTTTCTGATCTAAACCTTACCCATCATGAAAGGTAACAATTTCATTGAGTTATCCTGAATTATGTTCATTTTACAACAACAACAACAAAAAAAAAAACCTTTCCAAACCGAGTAAAAAGACTTTCAAGAGCTATTTAAATTAAACATTTACGACTTGGATGTAAAAATGGCATTTGTTGTGTTTCGCCACGAAACCCTTTGAATGTAGAGAGATATGAATAATAATGTCGTCCAAAGGTAAAGGGAAGTATCTCCATTTTAACTACTTTTGAGAAAAAATGGCAAAAACTAAAAAATTTGCGTTGTAAAACTTCCGCTGAAAACTTGTCGTGCAAGTTAACTTGTACATCGTTTAATAGGAAACTTACTTTTGAGCTCATTCAAACGTTCATTTTTTAATGCATGTGGTTTAGGGAGATACACTGTTCTGCTTTCTTTAACCACCTTACATGACTTTGTCTCCACTGAGGCAACATAGCACAAGTAACACTATTTTGTTAGTGAAAATATAACAAATACAAAGCGACGTATGTGGTGGAGTTTTGCTCGCTTGCCTTTGAGCAACCTACATGGACGTGTTGGTCAAGTCGTTTTCAAGATAACATAAGCTATTTCTAATACAGATATGTCCGTCTCTGACACAATTGACACATAAAGGATTAATGTTAAATAAGCTCAAGGAACCAAAAAAAATTCTCCAAAATGCTTTCAAGCACAGTATACATAAGGCAACCATGGCTTTGAATGCAAGCACACAAATCTGTTTTGAATTTAAAAGAAAGCATTTGTCTTGCTGCCGTTGAAATGAGTTGTATGTGGAAATTAAATAAGAAAAAAAAACCTTATAAAAAGCCTTTTAAAATATTTTTTCCTTCTTTTTAAAAACAATTATCTTGAACTGAGAGAAGTTCTGAGACCTCTTTAAAAGTTTTGATAATTTCATAAAATTTTAATGTATCATTGTGTGTGGAAGCTCAGAAAAAAACATAATAATAAAAAAATCAATGTCTCGCTATGTTAAAACTGTGGCTTTCTACTCATTTGGACAGGTTGCAAGACATTTTTTTAATAATGATCATTTTTTAAAAACTTTGAAAAAAAAAACCAACAACTCAGGAACCACTTCAGTATTTATCAAAGTGGCAATTCAAACCTTTTAGTTTACACCCTTGAAAGGCATAAAATTCAATTTTAAGGAGTTATGAACATTTTCAAGCATCAAATTCCTAACTTGTGCTTGATTTATACAAGCAGTCCACTTGAAATACAAAAGAAAACTAAAAAAAAAGAAACAACAACAACTTATCAGCAACATAGCCTGTAAACCCTAAGTTAACCAATAGAATAATAATAAGTTATAATTTCAGTGTATGTTAGTATTGAGTAAATATCAGCACTAGAGCCATTTGAGAAATCATCGTTCTGTGTTATCTTCTAATATATATAGAATTTAATGAATAAAGGGGCTAAGTATTTAAACTATGCATAAAGAATTGACAAAATTTGTGACTTTGTAATAGAAGTTCAAAACAGATTAGAAAAATATTTTGTTATGCATAAATTTACCAAAAATAAAGAGGCTTGTATTTAGATCTAGATCTAGAGGCTAAAATCTGTTGTATTGCAGGCTGTTGATAAAGATATTTCTAGTCCCATTGTAGATAAGTGGTTAATCTTATGGAATCCAAATTGGGAAATATCCAATCTGAATGCGAAAAAGAGTCGTTTTACTTTTAGGGCTTGTAGGGGTTTTCATATTTTACAGATTGCAGCCATCAGAATTTGAATCCTTACCAAAATAGTATTCATTCTCCACATGTCACTGCGGCCAAAGTATTGCTCCTTGAACAATATCTCAACCAGGTCTAATGTCACATTCTGGAATAATTTAAAAAAGAAGATTAAAAAACCTAAATATGAACAGAAAATTTCATATTAATAATATAATTGATGTAGTTGAAATAAATAGGTTGAGTAAACTTTTCAATTTTAGGAATTAAATTCACTAAAAAACTGCATCTGTATTAAAACCCAAGCTTACAATGAAACCCAGAAAGCTGAAAAATAATGAGGTGTATTAAAAAAGTCTTTCAAAGGTCACACTTAAAAAACCAGCTCAGTAAAAAATATTACCTTAGGCTCCACCTTGTTGACCACTATCTTTTTGTAATGCTTCAGGCTGAACATGGTGCAAATAGTTTGTTCAATGCTCACAGTATCTATAACACAAAACAAAAATACCTTGCATATTGGCATATAAAGTTTAAAAGAATATATATGTACACATATAAATTATAACTAATTATTAGTATAACTAAAACAATGAGAAATAAATATAGTGAGATTTTTAAAGTTTCTGTATGTTTCCCTGCTTAGACCCTAAATGGAAATTGCAAAACACAAGTCAGAATAAATAATAGAGGCTTAAATCTTTCAATCAAAACCCACACCAGTTATTTCAGCGATAAAGAAAACTGAGCTGTCTGAATACCAAAATGGACAAATCGAAAAAATGCTTAAAATCGTCTTGGTTCAATGTAGACTTTTTAACCATCTTTAACCCATCCTCTATTGTACAACAACCTTAAAGGATTTAAGGGGAACGGGATTTACCCATCAGTCGGCTGAACTATCAATGGTGGAGTTTAGTGTGGCACTACTGACCACTTCCTTATCATTAAAATCTTCTGTGAACCAGAACTTTTATTTTAGTGAGAGTTAAGAAAACAAGAACAGTTTACTTGTTCCAATCCTAAAAAAACCCATATTTGCATATGGAAGTGTCTCCAGGAGACCAAACTACTATTCAAAATATAATAGGAAATAATTAAGGTCACTACTTATTTGTTCTAATATCCATGATTACTACCTATTTTTTCTTTCTTTGAAGTAAAATTTATGTATGCTTTTTCCTGTTTTAAATTAGGCCTAGTGGGATTGATAAAGACTTTTGTATCTTGTGATTGTAACTTTCACAATGCAATCACAGAAAAAAATGGGGTCATTGCCAAAGACCATTTTAAAAGAACAAAAGTTAAGGAATTCTTAAAACGTTCCTTGTCAAAAGAGGAGAAAAGAGATATCAAAATAGAGGCCTGACCAACATATTTTTTTAACAAAAAAAAAAAAATTCCATGCTATCCTAAAAAATACAAACCAAAAGAAAAAGAGAAATTTCATCTCAGGGAAGCTGAATTTTGTGCTGGTCAAAACTTTGATTGGTCATGGTGGTTAGTTGAGGTATACTGCTGCCCCATAACAGAGCAACAAATGAGGACTTTTCACAATATAAAATGTTCATACAACCCCCAAAAATTAAAAACACAATTTTATCATACAATGGTTTACCTTTAGCTTGCATCTATGTGAAAGTGAAAGCACGCATAAATATCGCTACCAATATTAATATATTATATATGCATATTTTTTCCCCATGCAAAGAGCTCCGCACCATTTATATTATACTCACTTTAAAATATAGAGTTAAAAAAACACTGATAGAGGTGATACTTTTTATTACTTTATATAAAGACATCAAATTGTTTTCACCTCTTTGCTGGTAGTCCTCTGGCAGATTCTTGACTTGCAATAGCAGCCGACTGAAAGCGAAATAGAACTGTCACAATTATAATACAAGAAAATTATATTATCAATAATAACTATTACAACAGGTGGGTGAGAGGGAAAGAGTCACTTCGTGTCATGCATGAAATCATGAAATTTAAATTCCATAACAAACCTATGAAGTTTTTAGATCCTGCTATTTTCAGAATGACTAGAAAATTTTGAACTAAGAATTTGTAGCTGACTAAAGCAGGATAACGCCAGTCACTTACTTCCACTCATCATCAAGGTGGTACACCTCTACAACGTCTCCTGCCTTTACGTCTGGAAAGTCTTTTGCACATAGTAGAATCTCTTGATCTGAAATGAAAAAAAATCGTTTCATGTATCAATTTCAATCTCTATAGGCATAACTGTCCCTTCTTTCCTTCTTCCTCCTCCTCTCTCTTCTCTAAGTCTCTTCCTCACTGTTTTTTTGTACATTTTTGTCTCGATTGATTAAAATTTTTGTTGTTGTTGGAATGTTGGATTTATACGTCCTCTTCATGAATTACTCTCTAGATAAATATTTAATCTAGATTCTTGGTCCAGATCTATCTGCATTATAGATATTCATAGATCTATATATCTAGATTCTCTAGATCTAGTGTAAATTTACACACGTACTTTTGTAGGTCTTGTCATTGTGGACACTGAGCTTGCAGGTCTTCATTTTTCCCAAACTTCGGAGGATTGGATTCGATGATCAGATCTCAACACTGTCTATAATCATGATGAAAGGGGTCTACAATGAAGATTTGGGGTCAACAATTCAAAGCTATCTAATCTAGATCTATAATTTCAAAGATTCCAGTGGCCTGTTGATTCCTCGGTGAGTTAGATATCATCCATACCTAGTTTCAACTCATTTAAATAGATTCATTGAACACTGAACAGATGTCAGATTCTAAATTTTAAGTTGATGCTCTTGCAAAAACAAACGATTATAATCGCCTCCACGAAACAAAGAGTCAAAAAGGGGCGGGCCCGAAACACTTTCTCAAGTTCGCAAAGTGCGCTATAAAAGCAATGATAATACGAATAATAATAATAATAATATAATAATAATAATAATAAGAAGAAGAAGAAGAAGAAATAATATAATAATAATAATAATAATAATAATAATAATAATAATAATGAAAGTAACAACAATAAACATACTCCTCCTCCTCCTCCTCCTCCTCCTCCTACTACTACTACTACTACTACTACTACTACTACTACTACTACTACTACTACTTCTACTACTACTATTACTATTGCCGCACTAAATCATTACAGTAATAATAATAATAGAATAAATTTACCAACTAGGCCTACCCTACTTGAATAATGATAGTCAAACGGCGGTTTCTCCGTTGGTTGGTTTTCGTAGTAAACGAGTTCCTTTTCACCCCGCGCGGCTCAGGAATGATACTAGACAGTGCCTCCCCCCCAAATAATAATTATAAAACGTCTAAAACTAAAATTTATTAACTCGAAAGAGAAAAAAAAATGAAATTTGAACATCTTGGACATAAAATGTTAATTTTAAGCTATGTTCGCTAAGCAAAGTTATCGTGTAGAAAATAAAAAGTGAAATATAATTTAACTTATAAAATAAATACACTTAATAGCCTGTTACCAGAGAGAAATTGCTTCAGTTTTAGTAATACAGCAAATTATTGTACAGTAATGTTTCCTATAAATTTTTGTCTCGCAGTAGAAAACACAGTTTGAGCATTTTAATTTATCTGCATAAAATTGATATATTTTAAAAGAGAATAAAAAAACGTGTATCACTAAGGCCTTGTACCGTATATGTACATTAACCTGAAAAACTTATGGGAAGACATATGTGCAATATTTTGAAAGAAGATTATTTTACCAAGCATTAAAAGGGGAGAATAAGGTTGATTGGACATAGAATAACCACCCCGAAATCACTGTCCCCGCCCCAAGTACTAGCTCATTAAAAAAAAAAAACACTGCACAAATTCTGCATGGATTTGCCCCTCAAGCTAGTTCTGTTATCTCCACAAGCTGGCGGGGATCGGGATCAAGTCCATTGACAGGCCTCAGGCTCCACAAGATGATTTCTCATGTATTCCTGTATTTTAAGTTTGCCTATTTTAAAGCTGGAACTTACACACAAAACAACCTTCGTCACAATAGGTAAAGATACATGAACATAGTAGGCCTACTTAAAATAGTCCTCATTTCAGATCATAACACGACCAATAACATACCGCACCATCTAAGTATTACAAACAATTCTGTTTTAATAATAAGCTAAGTTTTGATGTTTTCAATTCTTTCAAAAGTTGTTAGCTGAAAAAAATATGAAATGGGCGTTATCGCAAAAAAGCTAATTTAAATTAAAGAATGATGTAATTATTACTGGCAATTCGTCGCCCATATCACGTAAGGGCTTATGTGCAAATTTGGGACTTTTCAGTTATCGATACTACTGGATTCCTCACGGCTTGGTCTATCTTATGTCAAATCGGCTGGAAGATGCTGTTAAAACTGGCCGAGTTATTCGATTCAATTATATTGACCCCTGGTTCATTTAAAAAAAAAATTCCTCACATAAGACCCTTTCCTAAAAATGACAAAATTGCGTACAAATTTTAGGGTTTAAAAGATAAACAGAAATACTTGACTATCTACGACTGGGACTGGGAATGGAGTACCATCTTTTATCAGAAGCAGTTGGTTTGAGGCGGGGCGGAGTACATCACTTAAAAAAGGAAAAAAATTAAACAAAACAAAATATAAAGAATACAAAAAATTCAGCCAGCAGCTACATCAAAATTCATATAGGTCTTTGTTTGGGATGTATTGTTTTCAAATCTGCACACCAATAGTTATTCCGCAATGATTTCAGCATTGTGTGGATGAAATACGTATAAAGCCAATGAAAAGAGAATAGTTGAAATGGGTCTTGGTGCCTCCTTATAAAATAAAAACATCGTTGCTTTTTATTATTGGTCGAACTTTAAAATTTGTTTGCGATAAAATAATCTCCATCACCATTTTCGCAACCATTATAATTATCATTACTTGACGAAAATGTGTCCTGGTAACGGACACTTGCTGGTGAGGAACTGAAACTTGCTTCGGGCTATCGCATCAAAGAGAGCAACACTGAAAACAATGAAAGTTCACAAGCTCTTTAGCAGCAGGTGTTATGTGTATTTTTGTATGTAGCTGGTCATTGCTTTCTGTCAAGTAGATAGCATGCACTGTTTTAGATAGAAGACATCGTCCCTACTTCATTAGATCCTAATCTGAAGTAGGATCTAAAGAATGCTTGAGCACAATGGCCTGAAAATGAAATAATAAGCAGTAAAAATTCAACTTTAAAACTCTTATCTCTCGTTTTCACTGGCTGCCAGTTAGCAGCTGCTGATTTAAATGTATTGACAATGTTTAACTTTTACTTTGTCCATACAACGTCTTCTTTCGATATAAATAAAACAAGCTCCATACTGACAGAGTAAAGCAAAAGAATCAGAAAAATTGTCTTTCACTTAAAACAATATCACAGGACATCACCGAAAAGCCCGAATGCAGAACATACTTTTAGAATAAATTGTTTCGAAGTATTTAAGACTGTCTTTAACTTGTTTCATCAAAAGGCTACATTTTTTTCTTCTTTTGTGGGGATTTCCGTTAATTGCACATGGTAGCAAAAAAAACAACTACAACGTTCGTAAAAAAAAAAAACCGCCGAGAATAATATAACACCAGAAGATGGTATCAGCACCCTTTTAACTTAAGCGGAAGCAAGATAACCGTTGGAGTAGAACACTGCGCTTAAATAGTTACATGCATGTAATGGCGAAAGAATAGATTGTATAAGGCACATATATGGCAACTAACTTTATGAAGCAAAAAGCGTCTATCTGCAAGGCGATGAAAGTAACTATCAGGGCAGCTGCAGTGTTGCGAGCAATAGCTTCGAGCAGATGCAGACTCCTCCATTTATCAAAATGACAAAAATATGATGGAGCAGTTCTCACTTTGTAAGACAAGACTTTTTTCGAACTTTTTCAGTGTTGCTTTCCTTGTTGTCAATAGTCTCTAAAATAGTGAATAAGGTCGATGCGCCCAACAAATATGTTTAATAATATTGATATTGCCGTGGTTATAACTTGATTTGTCTTTTTACTTAGACATTTTTTTTGTCCAAAACTGCTTCGCTTTTGAGCAACTTTCCCTCTGATTACATAAACAATATCTCAAAGAACTATTGGAAAAAACTTCTTTTCATCAGGTTGTAAATACCGATTCTTTGTGCGTTTAAACCATCTATAATCTTGTCACCGCTTCGCACTGGGATATTTTTTGCACCAATAATGTTCTCTGTAGCTCAAAGTTAAAGAAGTCCCAGTATCTCGAGGCCTTTGTTGGTCCTTTTATTGAACCAGCTGAGTCGTAAGCAGAGCTTTCTCTTTTCCATGTATATGAGCGTAGTGCTAGGCTATAATATCTCCCTCATGGTATTACACATTATATTTACACCACTGTCTGACCTATCATAAAAACTATTCGCCGCGAAAATCCGTTTAATGTAGGCCTTGGCATTATTTGACCTTCAATGCCACCAAGTGATTTGCTAGCAAACGCAGCAGAACTATATCAAACGTGAAATTATAGTCGAATATAATGCCCGGGGTAAAAAAGACAAGAACAAGAAAAACCATAATTTTAATCTTTGATACCCCTCTTCTTTTTTCAAGACAGATAAAGTCCACAAACATTATACATATTGTATAATAGCTTACTCTCTGTTTTTTTAGTATTGAAAGATATATATATGAAGACAAAGTTAATACAGATAGACAAAATAAAAGAAATTTTACTGGCAGGCAGTGCAAAGACTAAAACCAAAATTGATAAAAACTTTTAAAAAATTGGAACGAATTCCATAATTCTTTTAGAGAATTTCGATAATTTTGAAATTCTTCTCGTTCCACAACTCTCAATGTTGATTGCTATAAACCAAGGGGTAACAATTTGTATGTCACGTTTTGCCAACTGATATCACTGCACTGCTTTCACAAGGCATAGCTTGTGGAATCCACAGGGCCACAAAGCCAGCTGAAGGAGGCCAAGAATGACGTGGAGGAGAGAAACAGAGGCAGAGATGACATCTGCAGAGAAGACATGGAAAGAACTGAAAGAGATAGCACAAGATAGGATGGTAGGCCTATGGAGGACCTTTGTTGGCGGCCTGTGCTTCCCGGGGAGCTGAGGGGCGAAGAAGAAGAAGAATGTAGCAGATACCACCGACTTTATCCAACTTGATATCACAAAATTTATTTCTCCTTCTGTGATTCGCTCTGCCACCCCCTCAAACTCTCTTTTTATCTGTCTTTCTTTCTTACCCCCCACTACAGTTTTACTCATTTTAGTGACCCGCCTCCCTCGAAATCTCTGTTTCCCAACCTAGTCCCTCTATTCTACTCTGGAAAGTAGAAATAAAAATTGCACGTTGCTATCTCTTTCTTCCGCTTTTCATATAGTTCCTCCTTACCAGAATCACCCGTTTTAATCAGTATTTCTCTATTTTAATGCAAACGCAAGAGTATAACTC
>BMAT01004027.1:298173-319664 GCA_019649035.1 Elysia marginata | reverse complement strand
ACAATGAACTGATCTGACTTTCCATGCTAAGACACGAGTCTAAAAAGGTTCTTAACATTTTGTGTTGGAGATATAATGTTTTCACCCAAACTCAATTTCAGATCTTCAAGGGAAGCTAGCCGTATTTTACTGCCAATCATTAAAATTTCTGGATATGGAATTGATGGATATGGTAGTGACATTAGTTGAATAGATGATGATGAGCAGGTAAAGAAGATTTCAACCACTGACATCATTACTGATTAGTACATGCGAACAGGTGCGCTGAATTACGATATCTTTGCTAACAAGTTTTTACAGTAACAGTATCTTCTCAATGCTGCTGTGTCCATACAGTCTGCTTGTCCTCTATACATGTTTATTCGAGCTACTTCTCCTTCCACTTTAGCTTTGCTTGTGCTCACATCGAAACTGACTCTGGCCTCAAACTGGGCCGATCCTGGTTTAGTTGTTATACTCACTCGGAAGTTTCTGACCTTAGACGAGGGTGCCCTTGCTGAACTTTTCTCTTCAAGGACTCGGTCTAAAGAGCTTAGCTTAAGTTCAGCACATTTGTCTTTCTGATTCTTTAGGATAGTCATCACTTTGGCTCTTACCAGTTTTCCTAGATACTTGTCTAGTCCCGGAGGAAGATCAGCTTTGGACAAACCAGAACACAGACAATATTCTGCTGGAATTTGCGCGTCTTTACAGGTTCTGTGGAGAGGGATTTCCCGAAAAAGACTTATACTTCTTTCTCCAAGTTTTCCCTTAGGAGCGACAACTCCCTTGAAGTTTAAGAGGTCCTGGATGGTAGCGTAAGTGTCGTAGTGGGACGTCAGACGGTTTTGATTAGTTCGGAACACACGCATCACTTCCGGGTACTTCTTCTCGAACCATGGTGGAAAGGCGAAGAAAAGATACGGTGTGTTTGATTCCACTTCCCCTGTGAAAGTGTACCTGAAAAGGTTAAAGATTAGAGCAAACAGTTGCGGATCCTCTTGTCTTGCCTTTAAATCAATTTAGGCTCAAGGTTTCATGAGTTGCACACAGTAAAATCAGGGCAAGCAGCAGCTTTACTTTCAATTGATCAAAAGTTTTGCTTAACCTTCACACCACGCAAAAAATCATATGGAGGAAGACCATATACAATTGAATTCAAGTTTTACCTGTTTCCCAACTTCGTCTGTCAAATCTGGGTTATATCTAGGCCTGGGATCTAAACTAAGCGTCTAAAATATTGTAAGAACTAATAAAGAGCATGAAAAGAAACCTAACACTATTATACCTAATTGCCCCAAAGCGTTCTCCATGATCACTAAACCAGATAATAACAGTGTTGTTAAGAGCATTGGTAGCTTTGAGGTCTTTCAGAAACTTGAGGTACAACTCATCTCCTGCAAAGGCCATGTTGTAGTCGTCATGAGTAAGTCTGACTAGGAAACTGAAAAAGGAAAACAAAGAATACATAAAATCTAAATTTTGTTCGCGCTGATCCTTTTTTAGGAATGAATTAAAAGCATGCGAAGAGATTTGTTATCTATACTTTAGTTTCTTCAAACTGAAAAAAAAGAAAGAAAAAAAGGAGAATAAAGTAGCCTGCTAAAACCATAGTGGTGTCCTTCTTTAAAGGAATGAAGGCCCACTTAATCTAGAAATGAGCACGAACTGATGTTGTCCTTACTTTTGTCTTTCAAGAGAAAAATTATTATACTGAACCGAATTAGCCAAGAAAAGTACTATGTTAGGGCTTACCTACATTGTATGTTCAATTTAGTTGGTCCCTGAGTAGTTTTAATACATTAAAATGCCCAGACACAAAAAATCTTTATCTAATATTTATATATTGTACCACCACTTTGCGCATCTATTTGGTGAACAACTAGATAGGCTTATGTAAGATTTTTACTAGTTATCTTGCATGAAATGTCGCGAAAAAGTCACTCTTAGAGTGCAAAACCCCCATAAGTATCCCCTTGCAGATAAACAAAAATACCTGTCTAACTGTGATCATATTATGTTTTAAGAGTTTGACACTGTTTTTGGCAAACAGTGAATGCAACTTTCATTGAAAGTAATTTAGTCACCATGGATATTTGAGCTGAGCAAAAGTGTCCATACTTTTTATGAGAGCTGTCTGGGGCCTATTGCACAAGAATTTTTTTTCTTAGAAAGGATCACTTTCATCAAATAAATATAATACAGGCGGCCGGAACAGGTTATCTTTTACATAAAGTCTTTAAAAATTAAGTCTATAAACAGTTTATAGGAAGAGGTATTAAAAACATCAATGTGTTTTGTTATGCTAGACAGATGGCTGTACTGCTAAACGAAAGTTACGGATATTTCATATCTTAACAGTATTCAAGGTCAACTTTGAAGTTTTCGAAAAGATTCCAATGGACCTGAATGAGTATGAAATAGGCTTGCTCTCGTTTAAATGAGACTGAAACCGTGTAATGAAGGTCTTGTTTTTCATCCAGCTTATCGCACGGTTGTGTTAGCCGCTTTCAAAAGAGCTGATAAATTTATAAAATTTATCAAGTTTTTGACTGATCACTGAGCGCAGTTTGTTGGCCATGGAAATAAACTACTTTGTTGAATTTGAAGTTAATCAGCACACTAATCATGTTGTATAATAAGAAATTGCAATCCCTAAAAAAACAGCCGTTAAGTAATGTTAATAAAAAATGGCCGAAACCATAGATGGCCCTTAACTTATGTTGAGCACTATTATTATGTCAAATCCATGGCAAGAAGTACATTTGCAAGAAAACCTCCTGTCACCTATGCATTTGAACAATCCTACCCGTTATACGTTAAGACTTCAACCCACCTGTAAGCAAAGAACGGTGTCTGGTTGGTCGTGGTGCTGTTGTAGTGATGTAGCAATTGCAGCCAATAGTCGTAGAGCTTAGAGATCTCAGGCTCGTCTCCGTAACAATGTTTGGGCTTGGGTCTCATCAGAGAGTCTCCGTTAGAATCGACCACGATAGAACGCATGTAATGATCCACTGGCTTTCTGTTAAAGCCATTTCTCAAGTAATGAAATGCTGTTATATAGACTTGATCAAACATGAGACCTGTTCTATAGCCCAGCCTTCGGGCATCGCTCCAGACGAAAGCTTCATTGATTTGGTCCATCCAGCCTCGCTGGTTGAATTTCCACTTGGTATCGTTGGTCAGTTCTTGGTTTGTTCTACCAGTGAGAAGAGGGATCACGTTCGGCGAGGTAGAGTAACCCAGCTTACTATGTTTATGCATCTCCAAAGCGCCGAGCTCTTTGATTAGAAAGTCCCTGGTTTTAGGCATGGCGCGGGCAAAGTGCTGTTTTGCAAACCCGTCAACACCAATCATGAGAATACTTAAGGTCTCTACTGGGGCATTCTTGTCTATGTGGACTTTATAGCTATCGCTGTGAATACGTTCTTGTTCAGGATCCAAACGCATAACGGTAAAATATGAACTGGATATTTTCTTATTCTTTGTATCATAACACTCAACTTTTATATCTTCATCAGAGTCCTTGAGATGAATGGAAACATTGAACTTTGCACTTGTTCCACTAACTTTCACACGCCTATCACTATTGGGTACTCTCTCTAGAGCTTTATATTGACAAAATCCAAACTTATCACCACTAGATTTGTTCAGTGCTTCTTTCACTTTGTCAGAATCTACTTTTATTTGACCATTATGTAGATGGACAACATTTGGCACGCTATAGCTACAGTCCAAAGGTTTCCTCCTTTTTAGATATTTCTCTAGAGATGGATCAAAAGGGTTAATTTTGGGGAACTGACAGATAGAAGACCCATGTCTACTGCTTTCTGAAAATAATAATGGAAACCGTAGGTAGCTGAGTTGAATGTTAACAACATGATTGGAACTGATGTAGAGTAAACACGGACACACTACAAGGAGAACTATGGCGACAATAAGACGAGTCCGACCGGAGAAACCTGTAGAGCGTCAAAATGAAAAAAATCAACCAGAAGCTATACAATGTATTATTATCCATGGTATAAAAGTTTCTGATAATTATGATGAATTGTGTAGGTATTGTTACGAGGTAAATTTGATGTTTTGACGCGGTCATTGGCCTTACACTTACATCGAAGATTTTTCAACTATGGGATTAATTTCAACAAAAAACTGCGCCTTTTAAAAACAATAATCTTTAAAGTTATTCTCACGATTACATCAAACTTATAGGCAAGTCTAGTGCAGCACCCCCCTGATTAAAGGTATTAGGGTTATAGAGGTCCACGGTCGATTTTCAGATTTGTTGAAATTATAAAAGTTTATCTTTTTCTCAACACAATGGCACCGGCTTTTTTTTCCTAAGACACTTAAAGAATTTTTTTTATAATTAAAAAAAAAGGACTACGTCAAAAGGATATAAAATAAGTTATTTCAATAAGAAAAAAAGTGGCTTCAGCATATATTATAAGCTATTGCCCCTTTCATTAACCCTAGCCTACAGTGTACTTTGAGAACAGTCCACGTTCCAAGCGTGCAATGTCAACACAAACGCCGAACAGGGTGAAGGCCTTTCAAATTCATTGGAATAATAATTCTTCTGTTGTCTGTTTTTTTTTGTTACCTTGAGTCTCTAAAATAGCTTTTGTCTTCGTTTTACATCAAAACTTCGTGATACTGACAGCGAGTATACTGCGGGTGGCGACTAGCGAGGTGACAGAACGCTGCTGGCTGAACTGCAGGCACGTATGAGACACATGGGAGGGTAGACATACACAGCTGTTTTGCTTAGAACCTCAAAGTTCCTTTTTTCCTTCTATTTGACTTTCTTTTGCGTTTTTTTTCCAAAAGACTTTTTTTTAAAATATATCTTTGTATATCTCTAAAAGTTATAGAGCAGTTCTATTCCAACTTTCCATATGACTTGCCAATGCACTGTTCTCGATTTTGTCGGAAGATTTTTGCAATATTTCTGTTTGCTTTTGTTTTACAAATGCTTTTTCGGCACTTTTATCTTTTGTGCAAACTAATAAAAATTATAAAGAATCGAAAAAAGCAACTACGAACAAATGCTTCTGACAAAATGTCTGAATTGACTAAATGATTACTCTTTATAAAATGCAAATCCATTGTTTAAATTTTGACTTTTAAATGTCTAAAGTTTCCTATTTATATCCAATATGGCGGCCACAACAATTTGTTTCCATGGCAACCAAACATTGATAATGGCAAAGTAAAGGTTTTTCATTGATTTTTGTCCCCCAAACATTATTGTGAAACACAAATATTAAGTCCTAGTACGAAAAAATGCCTTTGCCTGCCGCACTGGCCATTATGCACGGAAATCGTTTTTCTTAAACTAAAACCCTAGGGTTTTAAAAAATACAGTTACTTTATTTTTATAGACTGAACACATTTCTGAGCAGTACCCTGGAACAAACTTTTTTGGTTTAAATAATTGCATTGAATCATCAGCTAAAATTTCTGCGTATCCATACATAAGTTTTTTCAAATTTCTCTGTCAAGAAATTAAGCGTTAATCTACCCTTCTTTTGAAAATAATTTGAGTTATTAATTAGTCTCGCCCCATTTTTTTGTTCTTTTACTCTCGACCGATTTTTTCTCGAGTTAGTAATTTTTCTGTTTAAAGTAAAAGACAGATGGATTGGGTGAATTGACCAAAATTGTAGGTCAACTTTTATGCACCGCGAAAAAAAAAAATTAAAAGGAAGCTTTGCGCGCTTCTTAATTTAACCTATTATTCTGCATTAGTTAGAATCAAATAAGTAAAAAGGCAACAGCTGATGATCCTGCAAGTCCTCTCGCGCCGATCTCTATTGCCATTATATCAACCTTGTAGCCAGCTCCTTTTAGCTCTTCAGTCAAGTCAGTCCAGTAATTTTTTTTTTGTAGGTATGGATCTGTTTCATTCTGCTTTCCTATGCTACCGTCAGTTCCATCATGATAAACTGTTGCGTTGAAGGTGAAGGTGAAGGGACCACATTGTCGGGCTTAACGTGGTTCTCAAGATGGCATCATAACAGCCGTTTTTTCCCCTGTGCTTTCTATTCTCTTTGTGACCCGGTTTGATTAGATGATTAGATAACTGACTTTGTTAGTTCATGCTATCATGCTGTACGATACGATACAACGACACTTAAAGAATTTCTACTCCTTATAACATATGCTTGTTTAGACATCTTTTGCTGTTCGTTTATGTTTTAAAAGGTAGGCATGCATTGAGTAGAGTTAATAGAACATTACTAAAACCTCCGTTCCAGAGAGTCGCGAGGAAGCACTTCCTCAATCCCAGTCCATATGGGACTGACCAGTGTCACCAAGGGACCAAAAATTTTAAGATCAGTATAATAACAGCCGTTAAGTAGTCCTTTTCTTTGGGTACTTGTGTTCGACCTTCCATGACATGCCTAAGCCTTTCCCTCTGTTGCAAATATTGTGAAGCTTGGCAAAGGTGGGTTGATCTATCCTTTAGTGCTGCTCATAACTGAACCAAGTTTCTGAAACACTCTGAATGGCCTCCTAGATCATTGTTGCTTGTTTTAAGCAACCTGAAACTCCGGAAATTCCAACCTTTTGAAACAAAGGACCTGGTGTTTATGTAACGGTAATCGCTTTCTGTCAGGTATTTTGTTTGGCGTGCTCCCATGGCTGAGAGGAGTATTTTACCTTCCACATTTAGCAGTGATATTCATCGAAACTGGCTGATTTCTTTCAATATCTACTCTTTGGGGATATGCACTCCTTTAGCTGTCACACTTTATTAATTGTAAACAGATAATGAATGTTATCACTGTTATTAATAATTAGATGAAAGGAAACTTACATTTGATACACCAAGACCTGATGAGAGCAGGTGGGGTGGCGACATTCATTGTAATGTTCGAATCTGTTGGGAAATGGGGGATAAAACACATACATTATGCATTGATTAGTTCTAAGTATTAAAAATACAAAAACCTACGTCTCTTTAAAAACTGGCAAGCATATCTAAACGGAAGAAGCATTGGCTTATACGTAGATAGAGGTAAAGTTACAAAGAAAAATAGAAAACAACGAAAGCTCAATGAAGAAATACTGAGGTCGAGGTAAACAGTTGATAGATAAAAAGTAATCGAAGAGTAACTGGGAAAAAACAAACAGAGAGAGATGGAACAACAAAGTTTGAGATAGAAAGAGAAATACAGACAGACACCCAGACACACAGAAAGATATATAGTTAAGTCGATAGGTACATAGATATATAGATAGATAGGTAGATAGGTAGTTCGATAGGACGGGGAGAGCGAGCGAGAGAAAAGAAAAGATCAACAGAGAAAAGAGAGAGATAGAAAGTTAAAGAGAGAGAGAGAGAGAGAGAGAGAGAGAGAGAGAGAGAGAAAGAGAGAGAGATTCTAAGAAAAAGAAGAAGAAGAAGAAGAAGAAGAAGAAGAAGAAGAAGAAGAAGAAGAAGAAGAAGAAGAAGAAATTCTCAAACATTTTATATTTCTACATCAGTCGTAATAAGCCAGATGTCAAATATTGAAAGTTGTGAAACATTATCTTTTTATAAGTATAAGGTACGGTTTTCCTAGCTTTCTTTTCTCATTACATATTCATAGAACATCCACATTGCTGAAGCGTTTGGGAATACTTCTGCACTCTTAAAAATTAGTTGCCAAATACTGATTTTGTCGATATGTTTTCAAAGCTCTGTTCAATGTAAAAACTATGATTATTCGACCGATAAAACATTTGCTGGTAAAACTTAAGCAGAGCTGAATGAAGGTCCAAACTCATTAATATATTCAGCGCGGTTTGTCTCTAATTCGTTATGGAGGACCACTATTACACCCCCAGGCGAGCTGAGATGTATATCTAAATATAGAGAACTATGGCGTGACCTAATTCTGACCCGAAACAAATATGGGCAAAATTTTTGTCTACAAGTACGGTCATATTACAGAATATATCATACTAATTTATAACCACTGCTGGAGTCAGGATAGCATAAATATCTACCAATCTAAGTTTTTCGAGTAGTTAATCTTTTGATGCGTTTATACCCTTACGGGACTATAAAAAATCATAACCAACACATTAGGCGTTAATAAGGGAAACAAATTCATTGATATATTGTACAAATGTGTGAATGAAGCATTATGTTTAAGGTCTTATCAAAATTCAATACATGTAAGCAATTTTGTTAATTGAATTTTATGGCATTCCAAATTAAGAAGCACCATAAAATAACATGACTAGAAGAATAGATTTTTCGAGGAAAAGGAAATTATTATTTTTATACTTCTAATTAAATTGAGAAAAAATTCTTAAAGGGGTTAAACAAAAAATAATATTGTACTATAATGAAAAGTTGTCGCCTTTTAAAATAAAAACTAATAACGAAAGCTTGAAACTTTATTTGATGGTAAGAAGTTTCATTTGATGGTCAGATGTAAAAAAAAAACCGTTACAAAACATAGATTCCTTCGCATTGAACGAATCCTTTCAGTTTTTTCACTCGGTGTTGCAACTTCTGTGTCGGCTATTTTGTATACTAATGAGGTTCTGTGTTGCGCTGTCCCCAACATTGATGGTAAACCACAAAAACTCGCGCATTTTATATGTCATTTAACGTTCATAGCTTACCTTTTAATATTTCTAGTTCACTTTATACCCACATCTATACTGTCACTCGCTCTCAATCCTAAGAAAACGGAGTTCAACAAGATTTTGAGACGCACAAAATTCTTTTCACGAGATCACTAACTTGTTACTGACTCCTATTCCATAAAGGGATAGAACAAAAGACAAAATATTGAACTTTACACTACATCCGTATTCACTGACTGTAAACGCAACAAGTTAGCCGGATGACTGTGCTACGACAAATCTCGCGGTCAAATTGAAGACTAAAATCACAATGACGAGTAGATTAACTAGCTACCACGCCTACACTGAAAGATTAGAAAGATTCGTAACATCAACGTTTTACCGTAACACAGACTGAATGAAAGGCAAAGTAGATGATGAATAATTTATTTTTCCTTTTGTTAATCTACCTGATGAGGAAGACAGTAATGGTTGAAGCGTTAAAACGATGAGGATTGCAGATTAGTACAGATGCAGTTGCATATTTTTAACATTGTTGCCTGTTTGAAACGCAACAGTGTTACGACACGTTTTCACGACACGAAAGTCTGAGATTTGAACAGGTGACAATATATTGATATATCGGGTAGTCTAACAATGCTGAAACTCTGAACAGCGACTGTAAAAGCAGTAAGGAGAGAAAAAATAGAGACAGCAATAAGATATTTTAAAAAATTTTTTGTCATGGTCCAACACATTTGAATTTGAGTTAATATACCAAGGTATTCCGCCCAAAGCTACTTAAATATACAACAATTTCAACATTTTTGTTTATATTGTTGAGAAACCAACAAAATTAACCAATATAACTACCGCTCACTCTACCTGCACTACATCTTATATTTTATGTTTCTCATTATATACCTACCCACCTGATTACATTATGGAATGTATCTCTTTATTCATCCACCCACCCTTTCCTACCACCTCCCTCCATACATAACTACAATAAACCCAAGTACATTGTACAACGCTGTTTTCGAATTTTAACCAAAAGTACAAGTATACAACAATGATATGGAAAACATTAAGAAGAACTGGAAAAATAAAAAAAACCCACTGAACAATAATTCATCAAAAAAAGGAAAAAAGGAAAAAAGCCACAAAATGTAATAAAACTGAGTTACGTTTTTGTTTGTAAAATATGATTTTATTTAAAAATATTACTACCCCAAAGACTAGCAGTGTCTTGAAACAACAAGGAAAACGGTGCACAGTTCAACACCTTTCAATCTCTTTTTCCTCACGTTCTTGCTGTTCCATAAGCAAACTCAAGCACGCGCGGTGCAGTGTTGTATTACACACAAGACAAACAAAACAGGGAATGGTCGTCACACAAACCTAGACAAACATACTATGCGTATTCGGGTACTCTAGAGAAATTTAGGGGAAGATAGTTAAACACAAACAGACAACATATCATCTGAGAGGTAAAAATAAATCCCGAATTCACGCTTCAGCAAATGACATTGTTGCATATATTTAATTGAGCGTTTCAAACGAATTTGAAAAAAAGGAGGGTGGAGTAGGTCAAAATAGTTCATTTTAAAATCATTTATTATACGCAAAAATCCATTTTTAAAAGAGGTGCAAAACGTACTTTTTACATAAAATCATAAATTGGAAATACAACAGAAAAATGAAACAATAAAATTCATACCAATAACTATCAGTGATCACCAAGAGAACCCCCAAAGAATATTGACATATGGAACAAAAACTCATATTACAAGCATTATTTATAGATTAGGGCAAGCAAGTAGCAACGAAGTTTCTGAACTGTGACACACTACACATTGTCATGACTATTTTCCGTCTCTCATCTCGTCCACACCCTTCCCGACGTTGTTTTTGTCTTAGATTCCCCTGACTTTTAGCTGTCTTTTATTTCTCTCCATTTTCGAACGGCCCAGAGTCCACTCTCAAGGGGTTCATGACAAAACGCGTTATAACCTTAACCATGTCTTAAAGCTGAGATGGGCGAGCACTTTTCTATTTGTCTTTGAGCTTTTATCTCAAAGTATCAGCTGTTACACGGAATACAATGAGATGTAGCATATCTAACTGAAAAAGAATACGAAAATCTGTTGTTTTTCTGTTATCTAAAATTTATGAAATCTTATAATATGGACTTTATGCGTTGTCCTCACATCTCTTTCTTTCTTACATCATCTTCCGAGCTCCCTAGCCCGCCACCGATATTTTTATCCACACTCGGGATACGAGATACATGGTCGCACCATTTTTAAACTATGTTGTTCGATCAGTGTTTGATGGTCGGTACACAGCCTTATATCTTTTCGAACGCGTGTTTTATCTCTAGGAAGGATAATATTGTCATTGCATGAGATTTTGATTGAAAGTTTTAGGTATGAAATTAGCAGCAGCAGTGGACTGAAATAGGCGGCATGTAAAAATGGCCGCGAATGCTTGTTTTTGGTATGTTTCAAAGTCAAATCAGTTTCGGCTCTCATCGCCTTTCCACTCACAGAACCATAATATGCCGCCACTACGCTTCTCAAAGATAAGTTTCATGTCTAAATGGCTTGCTTACCAAAACAGGAAGATCCAAATCTCACCAAAGACAACTATTGAACCTGAAATCGCACCATAAGATAACCATTATATAGACGAAATACAAAAAGAACAAAAGGGAACATATCACATCCGATGAGGTGTTAAATAGTTCCGGAATTACCTCATAATGGCTACTTTTGGTCTTCCCTCAATAGCTGCGGTCAGTGTCTACGATTCACAAGCGTTCAGGAAGATTGACATTACATAAAGGTCTGATATCCACGAGCTTAAGATGATGCGCTTGAACTTCCCAATATACTCTTGTGTTTAGTCAATAATAATACATCTGATGTTATTGATCGAAAGTACTTGAAGTTTGCGACACTAATGTCGAGGTCTTTGCACACTCAAGTTGATTGTGAAGTTTCTGTTGAACTTAATTTATCACATCTTTTGATATGAAATTTCAAAGGCACATAATTATGATAAAGTTTCATTTTTAAATTTGTGATTATGTTTGAAACTATTAACTTAATTTATTTATACTCTATTTTCAACAATAATAAAACCAAGTACTAAAAATTGCAAACAATTATTTCATAATAATGACAATGATAACATAGGGCAGTGAAAGAAGTCGCAGCTATGGCAGCAGAACTTGTAATTTTTGTAGCAGTTTGGCATAGTAAACAATAAGTAATACCAACAATAGTATTATAGAGGTAGCAGCAATAGTGGAAAGCAGTACTAGAGTAAAAGTAGCAGTAGTAATAACCAAAACATCCTCTCCTTCATTCTTGATACTGCTAATTTATTTGCATCACACATGCCTACAAAATAATGTTTGGATTTCACACTGTAAAAAATAATTCTGACCTACCACAGAGCTGAGATTTTGTATACAGTAAAAAAGTATAATTTTACATGGCATAATTTGTCCTGGAATGCTCACGTCATCAAGGTTAATTGTTGCATACACCTGTGTAAACATATAACATTACAGTGACACGCTGCATGGTTATCTTACAGGAAAACAATTGCGACAAGCTGTTTAGATAGCTTAAACAGTAACAACAGTTTTTCTTGTGAACAATATAAACAGTTTGTGATGTTAGCGAATGCCATTCCTTAATACGGTCGTTTATAATAAGCATTTTTGTGGAATAATCGAATGATATAGCTGTTTCAAGAAAGGCCACACTAACAAAATAAAAGGACGGACGCCTTGTAATAAAATACATTGCTAATATCTGAACTTAATACACTAATACACTCATAGGACTATAGACATGAAAAAACAATTTTAAACGATTTTATCCAGCATGGCAAATAAGAGATATTTATAGCATTATGATAAATTTCTTTATGGGCAAAATTATCGGGTGTGGAGCATCAGCAATATCAACATAATGTACTAAAGCATTTAAATGGCTGTAATATGTTGTGAAAGGTTTTAAAGGAATGAAATTAGCAGTGGAGAGAAGAAGGCTTTCAGTGGCTTAAGTTAAATCAACAACAGCATTAACATCTTGAGCTATGGCAAATACATGGTTTTTATTACACATCTATATTTTACATGCTAGAGTCGGATTTTTTGTGGCAAGTAAGAACCGTTGAACAAGAACAATAAAAATTAGATATAAACAAAGAAAGCAATTTTATGAAGAAATAGTTTGACAGCCATTCTAGAAAACAACGCAGGCCTAATAAACTATACGAGTTTTTTTTTTTTTGTTAGACAGAGCAAATGTGTGCACTGACTGGTAGACTTGGAATGGCCAATATTGTATTTTAATTGCCTTGTTCATTTATGCATGATATCCAAGCAACAAAATAGCTCTCACAAACTAAGTTTTAAGTATTTAAAACATTTAAAAAGGAAATGTTATAAAGACCTGCAACCAAATATTAGAAGAAAGGAGAAGGAATCGCGAAAGCGAGGGAAAGAGCAAGAAGAGGAAAACTAATGCTCGTCATAAAGCAGACATTACTTGCAAAAAGTACCCTAAACGGTGTTTGGTACCGTAGAAAAGCGAATTTTCTAAAATTTACAGTGGTGAAAAATACTTTCTCTAGTTAATGTAAACCCTAAGACATTGCTAATCGACAAGCCACAACCCACAAAGAATAACGAGAATTAATAAAGCTTCATAATAACTGCTCCTTTATAGCAATTTTTTAGCGACGCCTCGTTTCGCCTGGCTGCTCTAATTGTTTTTTCAACATATGAAAAGATTTTAGTTATGAGAAACTGCTGGCGGCCTGAGAAATATTGGGTTGAAGTTAAAATATTTTTAACATTAAGAGGTTCTGATTAATAATAATGGTTTACATGAGGACCAACGTGCTATCACAGCTTTATATTCAATATATTATACCCAAGATATATTATGATTTGAGCAATAACAATGCAAACCGGAAATAAAATTGGACCATCGGTTTTAAAACTATTGAGAAAAGAACCTTTTCAAAACTACAACAACAACAACAACAAAAAAAAGACACACGCCCGCACAGTCATGCAAAAAATGTAATAGTAAAAGTAAAATAAATTGTGAGGAATGATAGGTAGGTAAATTCTTAAGTTAGAGATGTCATGATCAGGTTAAATTTGAGATTTTTTTATACGAATACTCATTCGATAAAATTAGCATACGTTCTTTGGGCAGTCATGGTACATTGAATAAACAGTACATAAAATTTACACCAACATGAGCACCTACTTAATATTTAAGGCATTCATGGAAAGTAGAATACAGCAGTAGGCCTATTACATAAAAATAAACCTCAATAAAAAATAAAAAGTAAGAATAGAGAAACGAACTATATCCATAAGACATAGAACAATTAATAGAACTGAAATCTACATTACCTGATGGACAAAAAGCAAAAGGTAATACACTAATTAATGCACTAATGCAAACATTAATAGTCCTCTTCAAAGCAGACGTATCTCTCTTTTTCTCTATGTTCTAAACCAAAAGAATGTTAATTATCTTTTCACAAAATTTTGATACCAGTAGCAACTTTTAACATTAAGAAGCTCAGAGAACTGCGTTGTACGAATTATCACTCCCTTATAATTAGATGTTTACGACATCCACCTCACTCGCACTGGTCGCGAGAAAAATTAACTTGAACGTTTTTACAACCATTGAGCCCTATGGCTCTAAGCTCCGACAAGTTGGTTCGTGTAACCAGCGCAGGTAACGTAGTTACATTGCTCTGTCTTTATGTTAGAACTATCTAAGAGTTATAACAATAGGGTTCTGCGCTTATGGTTTTTGTTTTGCAAAAATGGAAAATCTATTTTCTCCCGAACAACTCAGAGAGCATTGTTGATTTACCTCCTAAGTGTTTCATGATAGACGGCCTTGGGTTTTTTATTTTGGTCATTTGAAAAAGTAGAAACCAGCTTATGATACTTGGAAGATCCAGCTGACTTAACTCTAGAAAAGGGACAAAATTTCTTTTTTTCAAAAGCTCTTCAGTAACAACGTAAATAGTTTCAATGGTAAAGATTACATACAATTGATAGATGCCATAATAGTTAATACATTAAAAAATTGAAAGTTGTCATACACAACAACGGTAAAACAACAAAGTAGTTTTAGTTCTTTCTCTCCTGATTTATCTTAATTGAATAATAATTGTTATCATCATTATTATTATCTTTATTTTTATAACATTACATGATCACAATAAAGCTGGCGACAACGGTGTATTGATTAAATGGCAAGGCAAATGACGAGAGTTATCGATGTGAAGAGAAAAAAATGAATATACACCATTATGATAGCGATTATGAATTTTGTAATGACGGTAATTATATGAAGATAATAATAAAGACGGCGAAAAGAAAAATAAATGATGGCTCTGATATCATGAATAAAGTCTGAGAACAACAAAGCAGGTTATGGAAGACACGATGTCCCAGCACGCTACGCGGGCACCACTAACAAGTTTTTACAGTAACAGTATCTTCTCAACGCTGCTGTGTCCATGCAGTCTGCTTGTCCTCTATACATGTTTGTTCGAGCTACTTCTCCTACCACTTTAGCTTTGTTTGTGCTCACATCGAAACTGACTCTGGCCTCAAACTGGGCCTTGCCTGGCTCTGTCATTATGCTCACTCGGAAGTTTCTGACTTGAGATTTAGATTGTTTTCCCTCGTTCTTTTCCTCAAGAACCCTTTCTACAGATCTTAGGCTAAGCTCTGCACATTGCTTCTTATACTTTTTCACGATTGAATTCACTTTGTCTCGAATTATGGTTCCAAAATACTTATCTAGACCCGGAGGAAGATCGGCTTTTGACAAACCAGAGCAAAGGCAATATTCTGCTGGGATTTGTGCGTCTTTGCAAGTTCTGTAGAGAGGAATTTCCCTGAAAAGACTTATACTTCTTTCTCCAAGTTTTCCCTTAGAACCGACAACTCCTTTGAAGTTCAAGAGGTCCTGGATGGTGGCGTAAGTGTCGTAGTGTGACGTCAGCCGGTTTTGATTCGTCCGGAACACACTCATTATTTCCGGGTACTTCTTGTCAAACCATGGTGGGAAGGCGAAGAAAAGATACGGTGTGTTTGTTTCCACTTCCCCTGTAAACGTATGCCTGGAGATCCAAAAAAGAAGAAATCTGGTGTCAACCATTTATTGCTGATATGAATTTCATAAAAAATACTTGCAAGGAAAAAGGTGGCCTTTACTTCAGAAAAAAACTAAGGGAAATTTAACGTGCAGAGCCTAGACTCTAAGGCCAAAGCGGAAGAGAAAGCATCTATATCTACGCCTAAACTAGACTCTAGATAAAGATATCTTCTAAATCTAGATCTAAATCAGTGTTTATTTGAATTCATTTCTATATCTAAGTAATATTTAGACGTTTAATGTAGATTCTAAATCTAGAGACCTAATGTTGATTCTACTCAGTGCAGAAATTTATAGACGAAGTCTGGAAGAGAGCAAAACTAGAGTTTTATTTGTGAGTTTTTCAATCTTCCGATTTTTTTCGTGGTGTACTTTAAATTAATAGTTGTCCTACATTTTTGTTCCAGATGCCTTTCTTAGTAAGACTCTCCAGGCAAGCTGATACTGATAATAACATAGAGGTGTAACCACTGTTTGTTGAGTTATTGAGTATCGTGAAATAGACAATTTTAGTTACAGCCTAAATTATTGCTGGCAATGTTCATGAAAACGTCTATTTTTGAATCAATGGGTATAGATAAATAAAAACGCAGCAAAGAGAATGTTTTGATGTAAAAAAATTGTACCATTTCTATTCTACGGTACTACGTTCATCACTTTTGTGAAATTTTATTGCTTATTTGACCATGGTATATAATCCTGAATCTCACTGGGTTTGACGATGGCATATTTTAAGTCTCACTGGGTTCGACAACGGCATGTCCTTAATCTCACTCAAATCGAAACATGCATCTAGTCACATTTTACAAATTAGATAGTTCGAAGAAATATAGGCCCACTCGTAAGGTATAGGGTTTAATCTCAAGTATTAAAACTAAATACGTCTTTGTTCCACTTACTTTTATTTTTTTTTCGAAATACAGACAATAAGGTTTTTTAAAGCAAATTAGGTCAGCCAAGACTGTATTAACTTATGAAACTGAACTGTACAAAATGTGAGGTGAAACTGAAATCACCGTTACAGTTAAACATTTTCAATTATCTTGAAAATAAAATCAATATCTGTAGATGGAGAAAAGTCAAGGCTTTAATTTTTATACCCACTTCCAGTGCATAAATGATTGTAAAATTTATTTCAGAAACAAAAGATTCAATTACCGACTTGCACTTGGTTTTGAACCGACAATTCGGATATAAGTGTAATCTAGTGTATTAATAATACAGACTCATTTATATAGCGCCTAACCTCGAAAAAACAACTAAAAAAAAACCAAACAAATCAAAACACCCCAAGACACTAAGCCGTGTTCGAAAAAAAAAGAGATGCAGATCTTGATCTAGAAGATATCTTGATATAGAAGATAGACATCTATTTTGATCTAGAATCTAGATTTGGCTTAAATCTATTGTAGGTTTGG
Source organism: Elysia marginata (assembly GCA_019649035.1). Taxonomy (NCBI): domain Eukaryota; kingdom Metazoa; phylum Mollusca; class Gastropoda; family Plakobranchidae; genus Elysia; species Elysia marginata. The sequence goes on along the minus strand of BMAT01004027.1, from coordinate 302,473 downwards.
CACGATTTGTTTTCGTCATAGGCTCTGCTGGTCACATTTTCTGTATAGCTAGGATGTGCTTGTTAATTCCAATTTTTTGAAGGCGAAGGCACACTTTTTGTTTAGTGAAAAAAAAAGAAAGATAAATACGCATTAGCCACGCACTGCTTTAGATTTAAACAAGGTAGCTATATTTTTATATCAGCATGTCTACACATGTCGCTTTCTCGTAAGCCTAAAATCACCACAAGGATTTTGCAGCCGCCCTTAGGAAGAGCAACGTATCTGCACTTTCACAATTTGAAGAAAAATAAATCTAAAAAAAAAAAACTTTCCCGCAAAGTGTCAGCTGTCAACCAGCGCTCACTAACGGCTGTGTGACAAGCCAAAAGTACTATTTACATTGAAAATTTACCAATTTTGATTGACGCAATACAGATACACATGAAAATAGTAAAAAAATCACGACTTTGTCATATCTTCGGTTTACTTTGGGCCGAAAGAATTATCTAAGAGTATTCAGATATGTATACCTAATTGCCCCAAAGCGCTCTCCATGATCACTAAACCAGATAATAACAGTGTTGTTAAGAGCATTGGTAGCTTTGAGGTCTGTCAGAAACTTGAGGTACAACTCATCTCCTGCAAAGGCCATGTTGTAGTCGTCATGGGTAAGTCTGGTAAGAAAACTGAGATAGAAAAAAGGCCAAAAGTTTCGTCAAAGTTCGATAAAATGTTTACAAAAGTTCTGCAACTTTGATAGCAAAAAAGAAAAAAAAATAGACACTCGAAACGTTGTACGAATTAAATCAGAAAGAATATAACCTATGCTACACAACTCTGATTAAAAAGAAATTTCGTATGGACATTTGAAGCCATGCCATAATACGCAAACTTACCTAACAATTTTGCCTAAATTGAACACGTGCACCGGTACTATCCTACACAATCACACACGCGCCAAAATATTTTCACTTAGATTATGCTCGAATATTTTACGTAAGACGATTAGAATGAAAATAAAAAAAGTTCACGATTGTTTGTTCCTGAACGCCACTATGGAACTGGAATCACTGTGACATGTTTGTATTTTGGTATGTTTTTTTCCAATTAAGATCACCAAGTGATACAAAATTGAAATTGAAATAGTTAGTGTAATATAATAAAATTTTCATTAACCTTTTCTTTTTCCCAAACCCTCTTTGGTATATTCTTAACTCAACTTTTATGATCTATTTCATACTTTACAGCGAAAAAACTATAGTTATTGTAATAATGACCGGGAAAGGGATATTTACTCAAAGACGGCCAGGTGTACTCTTCATTTCGGAAAGTCATTTAACTTGTTCAGATTTGTTCCCATAAAATGAAGTCTCGCTGAACCCTAATCTTTCGAATAGACTAATTTGGGACATAACCAAGACAATATCTTGGTATGTCCCAAGTCATTGCATTGCAGGGTATTATATGGTGTGAACAATTTTAAATAGGTGTATCAAAATAAAACATTTGAAAAATTTGTAATAAGATGAATATCTATAAATCTCAAACAGAACACCGATATTCTTTTTGTGGAAATTCTTACACTTGTATTCAAAATATTATTTCTAAAATTGGAGTTCGCGTCAATAAGCCAACTTTGTAATAATAAATAAACTTAAACAAGAAAAGCCCACTTGTTGCGTGACATAATCTACACTAGAGACCTTTAGCACACGCACCGTGTCTCACTACGCGTACGTGAAAATCGGGAAAGCAGATTGAGGAAACTTAAAAATAATGAAACCAGTTTCTAAAAATAGACCCACAGACGTTCGCGTCATACTCACGCGTTGCTGCTTAAAGTCTGTATTAAGTGTAACACTACACGTGACAAAAGATAACTTCTGGAGTTTAAAAATTCTTAACATAAGGATTAGAAGGCGGTCAAGACACGTATGTAAACTAGGGACTAAACAATAGTTACTTTGTGCCATATTTTGATTTCATATTAGTTTTTTATATAATCACATTTGAATGTGGATTGAATTAGCGAAAAGGTCAGTGCCCTATCAAATAAAATCCCTCTCACACTTTAATCTTTTTCGTTAAATTAAATTGTATACAGTGATTGCCTAGAGGAACGCTCATGCATTAAATATTAAACACGAACTGGCATACTTTACTTCTCATTGATCATATTGTCTAAAAGACATTATACAGTGTAGAATAGAAAACTTGATATGAATGTCACCCTAATACAAACACGAAAAAAAAATATTTTTTAAAAATGGTCTAGATCAAATCGATGCAAATAGCAGTGCTGTTTAAATATTGCATTCCTCTGGGAATTACAATGTATAGCTTACGTTGTCACTTCTTCTGACAATATATTCATTGGCGGCCAAATATGAAATGCCTTGAACAAGCTACCTTAAGAAACTGTTATAAAAAAATTAGTCATGAACAGTTCTTCATAGACAGATCCAGATCCAGTGATCCACAACCTAAATTACTCACTAAAATACTGTAATGTAAGGTTGTGTTAAAATGCTCAGCATTGTTGTATCCAGGATTGTACATGCGTAACAATAAAACTATAGCGGTAAAAAAAACCTTTTTCGGCATTCAAAGTATGAATGGACGCCAAGCTCTAGATCTAGATTCGAAGCTTAGTTCTAGAACCGCCGCGGGTTAGCAAAATGGCTGAAAGACCCAAATTATATTTTTTGATAGGTAGAGACATGCACCAAAATCTGGTAATTTTGAGGCTGAATCATGGTAAAATTTTTAATTCGTTTTTTATTTTTTTTGCTATTATGATATACGCTAATTAACGAGTCACACGCTAATTAACAAAATGCTGACCTACATTAGTCCCACTACAGTGAGGTACCCGGTATTTTTGCGGACGTCCGAGTGACCCATGACGTCATGTCTCAATCAGATGCGAGCCAAGTAGGTCTAGACTAGATGTAGATCTACCTAGGCCCTACTCCTCAACAGCTCTAAAGAACATTGAAGAATAAGTTAATAATCTATACTCAGCTGTTTAAAAACTACATGCTGGCATAAACAAAAACCTTGCTGAATTTATAGAACCTAATCTAGATCTATATGTATATTGTCAAGATTGGTCTTGCGATAGAGACTCATGATTTGGGGCCAAAAAAAGGTGACAGACAGACATGCATGCCTACAAACAGACATGTAAATACAAAGAAAAAGAGAAAGGTAGAGAGAGAGAGAGAGAGAGAGAGAGAGCGAGAGAAAGAAAGCAAGAAAGAGAGAGAGAGAGAGAGAGAGAGAGAGAGAGAGAGAGTAGAGATGTGACCTTTGATGAAGAGGAAGTTTAAAATGGACTTAAATGGTTACAGACAGACATGTACAAACAGGTGTAGACAGAGCGAGCTGCAATAGTAACTCATGTGTTTGAGCCAAAAGAGAAGGTGAGAGAGGAAGAGACAGGCAGTCAAATACGAACAGAGATTCAAAGCCAGAGCGAGAGAGAGCGAGAGAAAGAAAGAGAGAGATAGATAAATAGAGAGAGAGAGAGAGAGAGATAATGTGAAATATGATAAAAAGTAGGATAAAACTCCGGGGTAGATGATCGCAGATCTAGGTCGATGTTTGTTATCTCAAATTTGGAAGCGTACATTAACTGTTGTTGTTTGGCAATCAAAATTCAATCTGGCAAAGGTCCTTTTCGACATTTAAAATCTGAATACCCTTCAAGCTCCAGATTCGAAGCCTAAATATCTAGCCATTATTAAAATTTCAGTCTACTCTTCGTCAAAAGCCAGTCACAATCGCCGCCACTGCCCTCAGATTGTCTAATTTATCAGAGCGTCGAGGACTGAGTCGGTTAGAGCATCGTGCTCTATTTTTTAAATTCCCCCAAATTAGCGCGAGGCTATTTTTAATCGAATGAATTTGTTTATAGCTCAATGTATTTTTTTTTTAATTAACGGCTTTTAATGTTATTTTCCTTATTTAGATGAAGAACATGGGCAGTGTAGGGCCTTTTAAGTGAGGTCGAAGACTCTGGTAAATGGATCGTTTCTTTTCGCAACCCTCAATCAGTCGGATGTCACGTTTTCACCCTTACTAAAACCAATTCCATTATCTTAGCTTAAACCCGCGAAATTCGCGGTCATTTCACTGGTGGGATATAAAAACCACTCAAGAACTTGAAATAGTGCTTCATACCTCAGAAACTCAAAAACCACAAAAAAAGAAGTAAATCTTTCTTATTTCTTATTTTGATTAGTTGCTAGCTATGCAGGAGCACTTAGAATTCATATTTTCAAACTTCATTGAAAAGAGGTGGGGGGGGGGGGGG
>BMAT01004027.1:283476-298167 GCA_019649035.1 Elysia marginata | reverse complement strand
AATGGGAGTCGTTGGAAAGCTAAGGAACTTGTTGTACCTTTAAAAAACATTCTCAAAACATGTGCAATCAAAAGAATCAAATCAATTGTATTTGATAAGATCACAGAAGGCGTTCTTCTAATTCCTTAAAAATTTAACTGTGATTACTAAAGAAAATATGCGGTTAGAACCACCATTGCTCACCTGTACGCAAAGAACGGCGTCTGGTTTGTCTTGGTGCTGTTGTAGTGATGCAGAAGTTGCAGCCAATAGTCATACATTTTGAAGATCTCAGGCTCGTCTCCGTAACAGTTCTTGTTTTTAATCCTCATCAAGGGGTCCTTAATGGAATCCACAACAATAGGACGCATGTAGTGATCCACTGGCTTTCTGTTAAAGCCATTTCTCAAGTAATGAAATGCTGTTATATAGACTTGATCAAACATGAGACCTGTTCTATAGCCCAGCCTTCGGGCATCGCTCCAGACGAAAGCTTCATTGATTTGGTCCATCCAGCCTCGCTGGTTGAACTTCCACTTGGTATCGTTGGTCAGTTCTTGGTTTGTCCTACCAGTGAGAAGAGGGATCACGTTCGGCGAGGTAGAGTAACCCAGCTTACTATGTTTATGCATCTCCAAAGCGCCGAGCTCTTTGATTAGAAAGTCCCTGGTTTTAGGCATGGCGCGGGCAAAGTGCTGTTTTGCAAACCCGTCAACACCAATCATGAGAATACTTAAGGTCTCTGCTGGCGAATTCTTGTCTATGTGGACTTTATAACTATCGCTGTGAATACTTTCTTGTTCAGGATCCAAGCGCATAACTGTGAAATACGAGCGCGAGATAACTGTATTGTTTGTGTCAAAACACTCAACTCTTATATCCTCGTCAGATTTGCGCAATTTGATAGACTTTTTAAATTTTGCACTCGTGAAGCCAATATCGATTCTGTTATCAGACTTGGCTTTTCTGTTTAAAACTTTATACTGGCAAAACCCAAGGTCCAAGACGGCACCATTTATTCTTTTCAATGCCTCCTTAACTTTAGCGTCATCAACTTTTATTTCTTCATTCTTTAAAAAAACAACATTTGGTATGTTAGAGCTACAGTTTAACGTCTTCCTTTTGAGATATTTCTCGACAGATGGGTCGAAAGGGTCGATTTCGGGAAACTCGCAGATACTAGCGTTGTTCACGGAGGCCGATTTAGGGATCATAGTTGGGACTGTTGTTCTAGGACCTTTGGACACTGGGTGCATTGTCACCTTTGCCTGGTCACTTGATTTTACAGCAGCATCAGTCGAAGTCAATGATTCGGTGTTCCGACTTTTCTTCACAGTTAAGTTCGACAGCTCCGAAGGGCTCTGCGGTTTTCCAACCTGTCGTGCGACACTGCCCATGTCCTTGATACCTTGACTGATGTTGCCTATCTGGAAGGTTAAATTGCCACTGGATCCCATGTAAAGCCCAACACACCAGACCATCAGGATAACGATGGCAGCCTGGAGACGCGTACGACCGGCAATGCCTGGGGAAAACATTGCAGATGTTAAGTTTTTCAGGTTAGTGAGTGTATGCCAATGGGGCTGACCTATATTTTAACAGGGTAACTTAATACTTCTCAAAACACCTATCTCTTCCACCTTCCTTCTTACTCATAAGTGGGTGATTGCGCACCCCTTGTTAGGCAGTACTGGGAAAAAACTATGCTATGTGAATGAGCTACCTTAGAGCTTTTTTCGTACTAATTTCCGCACCAATAACAAGATTGATTGATTGATTGAAATTTTTACAAGCCCAGTCTATCATTCACGGTGATCCCAGGGCTTCAAATTTGGTTAACTTCGACCCTACGAACTTGCCAACCTATCTCGTATATTAAAATCAAGTTTTAAAAATTTTAGATACTATTTACAAGTTTTAAAAGTTTTCTATACATTGCTTCAGATTTTGCCATATAATCCAATCTCTTTCAGATAATCCCAATGTGAGAGGCTTTCAACTCTCGGAATAGTGTGTGCATATCAGTCGTCTTATACTATTTTTTTCTGCTGAGCAAAAAACCTGCGCATTCCACTAAAATGTGTTTCACAGTGAAAGGACATTCACAAGCTGTGCAATAGGGTTGCTGTTCCTCAATAACAAGAACCACACGGTTACTTCGTAGAGATACAGACCACCATTATTAACCATGAAACAGAGAAAACCGGTCTAAAGTATCTTAATAAGACTTGCAGTATTTGTCTTTAGGATAGTCGTAACAGTAAAACACGTCGTGCTGCTCCCGTTTAGAAGTTTAGTGTACAAGAACTATAAAGAATAACTCCCCATCCCAGCACAAAATAATTTAAGCATCTGGTTAAAGTCAATACCTTTGTTGCGAAACTCATGCTTAGTGTCAGCCTTTTGCTGTGTGCACTTTGTGTGTTTTCTAAACATAGTGTGATGGTTAAAAGTCCGCAATTTCTCGGTCCCGTTGCTTTGGATGTATCCGAGTTACACTGACTATCAAGAGAATGGTGGTGATGATGTTAATGACAATAATGAAAGAAAAAAGTATGTAGAGAACAAAGACTTAAAATATATTGATAATGATGATATTTGAGAGTCTTAATGAATTAATCTTATTAAAGGGCTTAGGAAATAAAAAAATACATAAAAACCTAAGCCCGTGAAAAAGCCCGGCCCGAGATCGAGCGGCCCGATCATAGTCATGTGATCACGGGCCCGGGCCGTCTCAGAAAGCCCGAAACGGGCCGATCAGTATTTCGGGGGCACAAGCACAGCTCTATACAATAATTACATTTCACTTACAAATTTTTATTGAAGAAAAGGCAAAACAATAGTTTCTTTGATCAAGGATTTGGGGGTTTGATTTTGCATTGTTGTACCTTTCTGACTGACGCTGATCGGGTTGGGCGGCGGCCCGTGCGAGAGCCCGTGCTGTGGCCCGTGCGAGAGCCCGTGCTGTGGCCCGTGCGAGGGACCGTGCGCCGGCGTGCGGCGGCCCGGGCTCTTCCTGTGCGCACAGGCAGCTATCGCAGTGATCGGGCCGAGCGGTGCAACGGGCTTTTTGCCCCATTTTAAAATGTAAAAGGTGCGAGATTCTTACAAAAAATGGCATACTGCTAGATGAAACTATCTGTTGTGATGTAGTTTTTAACAACTCTAAGTAATCTAGAAAACTCTCAATACGTGGAGTTCACTTTTTTACAGAAATGTGTAAACTCGCTTTGGGCAGTACTATAAAACATATCTAGATGAACACCGAGTGCATCGGCTAGTCAGGCCTAGGCAGTGGCGTTAAAAGTAGACCAAGAATTTCAGGAAATTAACAATTTAACAGCTGTTGGTTTTTCTTTACGTATTTTCCAAATGAACATGAAAGTAAAAGAGAAAAAAAAACAAAACAAATACTTCCTGGAGAAAAATACTGAAGAAAAAACAAAAGCACACACTGAGGCCCGAGGCCCGTTGTATCGAGTCTATGATCGAGCCTCGTGCGCCCTTTAGTGGCGTATAAGCTCGGCCCGTGGCCCGGCCCGGGCCAAACGGGCCCAAGTGTGATCAGCCCGTCAGCCCGCGGGCCTGAGAATTTTTTGATCGGCACGGGCTTATAAAAACCCAATAAATATTAATCAACGTAAATCTGGGATACAAGACTGATATTTTACATTTGATAAAAATGTCGCTATACATTTGACTAATTTGCTGAATATTGTAAAATAAGTTTATTAGAGGACAAGCAGTGAGTCTTACACTGTGCGTTCTGATTCTTTATTTTTTGTGAGTGGCAACTATGAAATGAACAGAAAAAAGTGGCGAAACAAATGAATTTATATTCCGGAATAATTTTATATTTGGTTTCGAAAAAAAAGTGTTTTGAAGGAGAAAAAGCTAAAATTAACATACTGGTGATATACAAACCTGAAAATACAATACAGGTACAATTGAATTATATTACTTACATTTGAAAAAGCGTGATCCGACGAATGTTTGTGAAGTTGAAGTTTGCATGGTCCTAAAATGGCTAATTCTGTTGAAAAGCAAGAAAAAATGTCTGATATTGTTCATTCACGCAAAACATAGCATATAAGAAAATTTAGTACACAAAGACTTAATCAGGACGCACAGATTTGAGGAGAGGCATGCAAACGAAGTTATTAGAATGTGAAAAAGATATTTTTATAGAGAAACAGATAAGGGTTTAATGACACGAGAAGTGGATAAAGAGAAAAGCAGAGAGACAGAAAAGACTATACGGAGGAAACATTGAATTTTAAAGAGAGAAAGAGAGAGAGAGAGAGAGAGAGAGAGAGAGAGGAGAGAAAGAGAGAGAGAGAGAGAGAGAGAGAGAGAGAGCGAGCGATCGATACGAAAAAAAGTTAACTTCGTGCTCCTGGACAATGACTTGGCCCTTAAGAAGTCTAGACATAATGAAACAAAATTGATAACAGTATTACAGATTAGTTGAAATATCTAAATTGGATATTGATGTCCCATAACATCAATGACGAGAACAGCTGCTAGCAAGCTTATTATACCAGAGTGGACATTATCTAGATCGGATATCGATATGTATCCACTATCCACCGATATCACTGACAACACTAACAACAGCTGCTGCTAACACGCCTTACGCTGGGGGTCAATGAGTTTCTCTAAATATGAGACAACGCTGAACACAAATTACGGTTGAGTGATGGAAACTGGCGAGAATAAGCCAGTCACAAAAATTTAACATTAATAACATTCAAAGGTACAGACATCCAGAGCGGACAGAGCTATGTGGAGGAACAGTAATTACCAATAGAGACACTGGTAAAAAAAAGAAACGATCAGCAGGTCAAAACAAAACAACAACAACAAAGACCGTCTGATACAAGTAGACAGGCGTAGTTTATAGATAGCAAAAAAGTGATAGATCGACTGATGGATTTGTGTAGGTTAGATACTTACGCAGCTGATAGAAAGATAGGTTTACAGGTAGATAAATAGAAAAAATAGATAATTGTAAAGACATAAATGGATTTATGTTTGAAACTAAATGTTTCAATTTCGGAAATCCCAAAAATACAAAATGAGCAGAAAAAAACTGAAATTATAAAGACAAGCCAATAGCCAGTTCTACAAACTTAGATATTAACTACGATTAACATCTTAACATTTTGAGTTTATAACACAACATCGGTAAAGTTTGTTTTTCTCCTCTTGTGCTCCACGCATGAGTTTTGAGTATGGCTAACTGCTTTATCTACATGTATTTGAAAAACAGTACTTACACACCCTTACTTCTGTCCCTTTCTTCTAATCCTCTTCCTATGCCTACAATACCCCTTTTCATTTCCGTCTATCAAACTCTTGGAATGAGATAAATGGTCTCATGTAAAATATAAAATGGTTTGTAAAATATAAAATGACCTATCCCCCACACCCTTTCTCTATTTCTATAAATCTCTCTCATCAAGTATATATTAGTAATAGAAGCACTAGCAGTAGTAGCAGCAGCCGTGGTAGTAACAGTAGCAGCAGCAACAGTAGTAGTAGTAAAAGTAGTAGTATTAGTTGTGGTGGTGGAGTAGTAGCACTACTACTACTACTACTACTACTGCTACTACTACTGCTGCTACTACTACTACTACTACTACTACTACTACTACTACTACTACTACTACTAGTAGTTAGAGTTCAAACTTTGATTTATCTTTACGTGATTATTGTGAACAGAAGAGTTCCTTTTTACACATTGGACATGCTTGTGAAATGGTAGCAACAACAAAACATAATTATTGTTACATCACTGGACGCTGAGGAAATATACACATTTATGTGATCTCTTCAAAATATTCATAGCTATAACTTAAAAGACTCTAAATAGTTGAGTAGTACTTTCAAGAGCCAAAACTATAAGATTAGCCAAACCTTGTGGAAAGCTAACGACAGCATCATGAAGCTGAGAATACAAATATAAATCATACGAGAGTGTTCAATATGCTTTTACTTTTTATACACCCTTTAAACATTTTTCAACAATCTGTATCAGAGACGTTCACGTGCAACATGATTGGCTGTTTAACCATGCAAGATAATTGTCTAACTACAAAAAAAAAAACAAAAAAAAACAGACAATATTTTGATTTATTATTAATTGCGGCATCAATATCATGTTTTAGAAAGACTTCGTTCTTCGTGGACTTGTCTTTCACAGGCTGCTTAATACCAAAACATATTACTCCATGCTCAAGTGAGATCCAGAAAATAGGGAAGGTTTGCAATAGATTTAAAGACTGCTTTTACTTTAAATAATTTAAAAAGACAAAAATAACTTCATGTGACGGTTCAAAAAGGACTTAATATCAACCTTGTTGCCATTGACTATTCGCTATTTTGTGTTGTAGATTTCTTTGACGTATCCTAGCGAATGTATTTCTATTTTTACCAAAGAAACAAACCACGAGTTGAAGACATTGTCAATCACTGTTGTTACTAAACCATCTATAAGATTTCTGGGAGTGGGAAAGAATCGCTTCTTTTAGCCACTAAACTGTCGCTCGGGCCCTCTTCACAAACCACAGACCATGGGTTCCCACCTATAGGTTTATCTAAGGGTTTTGCAAAGAAACACACCGAGGTTAAAAACAAACTACTTTTTTAGACAGTTCTAAAGCAATATATTTTATTGCAGGTTCTAAAACGATACCTTTTATTACAGCGAGCGGTTCAAAGGAGAACGGTACATATTTTTACCTTTTATTGTGCGAAGACCGGCTATTGCTAGCGACAGCACTAGTCTTGGTTAATGCTCAATATAAGAAAGCAAACCTTTAACAGTGGACATCCGCTAGCATACTGTCTTAAACAAATTTCAAACACATGACTTGTATTTAAGCTACATAGTTATTGTAAGGCTTTTTGTTTGTTCATCACACATATCCGGTGGACTTGACAATAAATGGGCTTAAATGCTCAAAAGTGAATTGGACAAGAAATATCGCATTTGGGTGACACTAGCTATAACATAGGCAATAGTTGGTACCTGTACCTAATATAAATAGATGGAAGTTCAACAGTGGATCTATAACTTTCAGGATAATGTTTCCCGAGCCTAGTCAGGACTTTATGCTCTTCAGTTTCACACTCTCCACCCAGGCACCACCCCTCTCTCTCTCTCTTTCTCTCTCTCTCTCTCTCTCTCTCTCTCTCTCCTGTTCTTGCTGTATTTACATATTCGCTTCCTTAGACTCAAAAGATTTAATCTGCAAATTAAATCCACTACAGAAGGAACATTTTGACTCAAGTTGAGGAAACTTTAAAACGTTGAGTCATTCTCCTTCTTCTATTTATTTCAAATTATAAAATTCTTATATCTTTTCACGATAATTTCGAGCAATTTCTAAATTAGCGAGCTCAGAAAAATCTACGTGTAATTTTTTATAAGAGCTATGGCTTGTAATGTGGAAATCGCGACATCCGACTTGTTTGGACTGGTTGAGAGACAAAAGAAGTATAGGATCAGTACGCTGCTCTTGATTTGAACAATGAATCTTTCTCTGTTTCTTTGTCTCTCTCTCTTTCTATCCCTCTCCCTATCTCTTTCCCTACCATAACATTTCTTTTTTAAGTTAACGCGAATAAAGCCCTTTTCATTTTTATTAAGTGTTTTAAAAAATTAGGCTCACGAGTGGTTAGTGTGTAGTTGTAGTTTCTGATAACAAGAACACCACATAAAGTTTCAGAGTTAGTCAACAATGTCACAACAGATCGTCTGTAATAGATCAAGTATTTTAAAGTCTATCTAAGAATTATGTTCATAACTATTTCAATGTATTAATAGTTCAGTTAGGCTAAACTTGAGGACCAGCTAACCGAGCAATTCTAGCCCAAATGGACATGTTAAAATTGGCCGAAAATTTTAAATTGTCTTGAAAATTGTGGTGGGTTAACAGTTTTATCAAAGCAGCTCGCTCTTAAAACTTGAGGCAAAAAAGTAAAGGTCATTTTCTGAAGTGAAAAAAAAAACAACGGAACCTGAAAAGTACTTCAGGTACGGTACCATCCAAGAAGAGCACTGAGATCGTCCAGTGATGAAAAATACTGCGGCTTCACAAGATTAGAGTCAAAAGTGTTAAAATCGTATGGTGAGCCTCCGCTGTACTACATTGAATCCCGTGTATGAAACTATCTTCCAACTGATATTCGACACTGTTAGACTTTGAGGGGCAGCGTGGCAGAGTTGTGAGCACGTTAGACTCGAGATCTGGAGGTCGTGGGTTCGATTCCCGACCATGCCATGTTGCAGTTGCCTTGGGAAAGCAATTTACCCTAACTTTCCCCTGTCCACCCACCTGTAAAATGGGTACCCATCTACAGGCGATTCTTGAATTGGTATGCGCCTGCAACACCCTGTATATGACTTTAAAGTGGCCTTGAAATGTACTGGTCTACTGGCGCTGCTCTCTGGCGACACAGATACGCTGAGTAACTGAGCAAAATTTCCCGAAAGGGATTAATAAAGTGCATATAAATAAAATATAAATATAAATAAGTAATTAAGAACAATTCGGAAATATGTATTTCATTCTTCAGTTTAATGTGGTTTTAATACTATATACATTTGTATTTGTATTATCTTATTTTACGCTGCATGTCTACTACCAAAATTTATGTTTATTTTGTATCTACAATGTTATTTGCTATTAAACATATATCTATTTATAATAATAGAGGTATAAACATTTTAAGCTGCGTATTTGTAACGGTGGATTTATTTAAAATGTATATGCTCCGAACTATTTTTTTTCTTTTTGATACTTTTGTACTGGCATTGAGCAGATTTTCAGAATTTTGAATGGCGCTTTTATAAATGCTATTATTATTTTAACAACGAAGAAGTTCGCAAATCCGGATTTGCATTTAAGGCGTTACAAATAATTTTCTGTCATTCCATATTTACTGTAATATGGAAACTGGAAGCGTCTTAAAACAGTTTTAACAATTTTTTATTGCTAAATCCCATCCTTGAAATGTAAGACTTAATGCGAATGACTCTCAGGAACCAGACTTAATATTTTTTTTTTCCGGAAGCTTAAATTTGACATTGGTTGTTGGTTTTAAACTGATTACTTTTAATAGCATATATAACGCTTCACAAAATTTAGATTATAGATTAAGGTGGGGAAGAAGAATAGAGAGATGGGGGTCTTAATTGTGGTACTATATTGCCGAGGAAAGAAAGGAAGGGAAAGTAAGCAGTTTAAAAGATACGAAAAGAGAAAAAGGGGGTGTTAAGCGGCGAAAACCCTGGCCGGATTGATAGCAGAGAGTGAAAGAGTGCAGGACGAACTACTATCTGTGCTTGTCAGCACCACACAGTGCATTGCCTTGAAAAAGGAAATGCTTGAACGGGTTTCTTCTTCATTCCTATGTCAATGTTTCACAGAATCATTTCCTTTCCTCTATACATTTTGAAACTGAACCCCAATTAGAATAGCAATAGATCACTAACTCTAACAAAGTCACCATAGCACGAGATACGACGCAAACTTTTGATCGAAGATGACGCCTGGTCTGCCCATTAGGAGCTGTAAAGAGGGATGGTGACTCCTCGGAGCAGAGGAACCACAAATAAACCCAGACAGCAGCTTATAATTACTTTATTTAAGTACCTATATCTACAGATGTCTAATTGAGAGTTGTCAATAACAATATTAACCAACCGGGTCATCCTGAGAATAGCAAAGGCACGGGAAGAGACAGAAAGAGAGAGAGAGAGAGAGAGAGAGAGAGAGAGAGAGNNAAAGTGAGAGAGAGAGAGAGAGAGAGAGAGAGTGCAGGAGATGAGAAAAGAGAGGGGAAAACAGGAAAAAGAAGGGAACATAACGAGGGCTATTAATTTTTGATATCTTACATTCCAAGCAAAAATAGTAGATTGAGAAAAAGGATAAAATGTTGACGAAAAAAAGTAAGAGAAGAAGCAGATATAGAGACAGATAGATAGTTAGATGATTGATAGGTAAATAGATAGACAGATAGGTATGAAGATAGATAAACAGATACGTTGGTAGATAGATAGATGGAAAGATAGTTAGATAGATAGATAGTTAGATAGATAGATAGATAGATAGATAGATAGATGCTTACATAAGAATCTAGTCTTTGTACAATAGAAAATTATTATTATCATCATCATTATCATAATCATCGTCATCATCACCATAATCATCATCATCATCATCATTATCATCACCATCATCATCATTGTCATCCTCATAATTATTATTATTATTATTATTATTATTATTATTATTATTATTATTATTATCATTATTATTATTATTATTATGTATTATTGTTACTTTTTTGTTATCGATATTTAGTATTTTTGTTGTTAATATTATGGAATAGTTAAACTTAACCATAAACTACATTAATTTTATTTACACAGGCGAGCTACGAATAGTCTTTTTTCAAATTCCTTGAAACAGAAGTTCTTGAATCAACATCGTAATTAATCAAACCCAAAATGTAGGTTAACGGTATATGCTTGAAAGATTTTAAAGGTATGAAATTATCAGTGGATAGACGTAGGCTATTACAGCTGTTATATTTATACCGGTATATGCGTAGATTATTTCTTATTAAATTTTGTACTCTAGCCATAAGACAACGATAATATATATATATTTTGACTCCTTAGCTAACAAAACAATGAAAACAAATTAGAAGCAAGTTCATTTTAAAAAAACCTAAGAAAAAAAAATTCCGACTTACCTTTTTGCGAACAGAATAATTTTTAGATAGCCTACCCAACTTAACTGAGTGCTTAAAATTTTAATCTTTACTGTTGACTAAGTTAGCGCTCTCACCAAAACCTGTCACATAAAATTGCAACACACTGCAAATTAAAATTCTTAGCTGAAGTTCATAATCATACAATTTCAATTCATGAAGTAAACTCAAAACCACTTAAACTGCAATAGACAGGCACGCGATTTTAAAATAAGTTGTTAGTAACGGCAGTTAGTGGGCACAGGTCTTTTTTAGTGACAGACTCAGATTGTTGTGATAGAGAGGATAAAGTGGGACTGGGTTCTAACAGCTGTCGCATGTACCTTGGTCTAACCTAATACGAGTATAACAGGCCACTGTACAAGATCGAGAGGGTCTCACTTTATTAGGTTTTCTGCGCAAACACTATTAGAATGGTCAATATAGAAAGGACTAACACACCGGTAAATTAACAGTAGCTGTGTTCTGGTTAGTCACAGGGACAAGCAATATCATGCTATTTTACTTATGAGATTTGGCTAAATCGTAGGACTTTTTGGTATAGTTATACAGAGCACAATCCCATGTTAAAACAAAACAAATCTAAAACAAACTAAAGACTCACCCTGAATTTAGATTTTAAAATTCAGCACAACAGAACTGATCGCTCATCGCATTTAAATATTATACATAATGAGATTCCTACTTATTGTTGAGTACTATTTTATCAGCCTCAAGCTTGTTACAATCTTGGTGGTAATGTTTACAGAGAAATTAATCTATTAACGATGTTTCCGTCAACGAAAGAGACCACAACCTTGCCACACCCAAACTTCTACGCGAACTACATAGGGAAAATAATAGCTTGCTTTGTCGAGTAATTTGTGCTTGGACTCAAATCTCGTCCATGTAGAATTTAGTGTGTTTATCAGATAGCACTGTTATCACTTGGAGCAATAAGAAGCTAGCCGGTCAGGCTGCTTTACTGAAGTGGGCCCCTTCAGCAGCACGGGCCGTGGACAATCTCGGTCAGGGCCCATATTGTACGCATGTGCAGTCGCGGACAATAGGGTACCTACTGGGAAAATAAAGACCTGACCTGGTCCCAAGGCCCAAACCAGAGTCAGGGGTTCTAGATTTAATAATTACAAGCTACTACGGCGCAACTGAAGTAGATAGCAATGTGGAGAATGGGGCAATGGAGATAGAGTGAGAGAATGATTGAAATGGGTAGAAGGAAAAAGACAGAAAGGCAAAGGGGTAAACATACAAGAATAAACCGGAGCGAAGAAGATAAAGGCGAGGACGGAGAGAACGCAAGGGAGAGGCAGATGGATAGATAAATACTAAAAAAAGAGATAAGTTGGCAGATATGGAGATAGACAGAGATGGATAGATAAAGAGAGAGATAAAAAGACAGACAGACATATAGACAGACAAATAGTAGTCGGACATAGAAGCGTTTAGAATGATAATAATAAGAGGGCTAAGGCAGAAAGAAAGAGAGAGGCAAAAAAAACAACAACCAAAAAACACAGAAAAAGAGATAGAAAGAGGTTTTGACTTAGGATTTAAAAAAAAACAATAAACAAAGAAAGAAAGGCAGAGACAGGGAGAAAGATAAAGAGAAAAGGAAAGAGAGAGAGACAGAGAGAGAGAGAGAGAGAGAGAGAGAGAGAGAGAGGTGTAAATTCATTAAACTGAAGATGAACATATGCGTTTGATATCATTATTAATATATCTGCTGAATGTGAAGAAAGAAAGAAAAGGGCGGGGTGTAAAGGCTTGCGTGTCTAACCAAGTAACCATTCAAGGCGAGAGATAGTTGGATAAAAGGCTTTTAAGTCCGTTGGCAGATAATATTGATGGCTTTCATATATACCCTGATATTGAAGGGATAGTTGAAGGACAGCGTCCACATCGCTAACGCCCAAACTGATGCAAAGACATGCGATATTATGTAGCCTTTAGTGGTGCACTCGTCTCATGTGTCAAGGGGATGGGAGAGAGTTCGAATCTCATGGTTGGAATCTTTGTGGCAGCCTCGGTAAGATAGCGCCTAAAATGTCTGAAGAAAGACAGTGATCTGGACGTAAAGAAATAAACAGAAAAAAAAAACACATAACAACAGAAATTGGAGAGAAAGATAGTGAACATCAAGATATCACTGGTTATAAAAACACACATAATAAAACAACAACAACAACAACAAAGAAACAAACACACAGAAAACTAGACTTAAATTCACTACTGGCTAATAAAAAAGTAATATGTTCACTGAAGAACATAAACTAAAGACTTAAAACTCTCTCTGTCTCTGTCTTTCTGTCTGTCTGTCTGTTTGTCTGTCTCTCTTGCCTTATAAGCTATGGAGTGAGCATAGACCGTCAACAAGTCGTCTCAACTGCAACCTACAATATGCTTCTTTCTATATCTGTGGCCATGGCATACACATTATCCTTGTCCCTCATTCTCCTTCCTTTCAGTAAGTTTCACCACGTTGCCTCAGACCTTCCTCTACTCCTTTTATTCCCTGTGGGTTCTATCTTAGCGCCACTCTTTTTACGATGTTTCTTGGTCTTCTCAAGGTATGTCCAATCCCCTTTCCATGTTGATCATGTTCGGTAGACCTTGGTTCCTAACGAAGTCATACCATCTCAGCCGCAGAAATGGACGAAGGCACCCATTTATAAACGATTGTAGCTTTCTTATTGCATATTGAGTTAGCCTCCATGTCTCAGCACCATGCAAAAGAGTGGAATTTACCATTGATTCATTTGGAAGATTCTTAGTTTTGTTTTTGTCTTCTTTATGTTAGATTTTCATATATTTTGCAGCACAATAAGAGCAGTTCTTGCTTTTTAGATCCTTAGAGTAATATCTTCGTCTACCTCGCCCTGTCTGTCAATTATGCTCTCTAGATAGATATTTTAGTTGACATCTGCCAGTGGTCCTCCTTGCAGCTAAATTGGGAAGTCCGTTGCTTCGATTGGTAATACTTTAGTTTTTTCCGTATGGATATTGAGCCTGTTTGTGGTGGAGACTTTGTTGAAAAGGTCTATTTTTGTCTGCATTTGTTCATGTATAGGATCCAGTCTAGGAGGAATAGAAAAGGGGATAACAGGCACCCCAGCCTCACGCCAGTTGTTACGTCAAAACGGTCGATGATTATTTTGTCCTTTCATCATTACATCTTTTGAATCAATTTCACAAACTTCTGTGGAATCCCATTAGTGACGCATTAGTTTCCAAACAATTTCTCTACCGAGGCTGTCGAGATATCTGATTGCTCCTCTTTCAGCTGTTGATCTACGACTTCTTTCAGCTGATTTAATATATTCCAGTTCAGTATCTTTCCCGGTATTTAAAGAAACATTATGCCTCTGTAGTTTTTGCACTCTTGTCGTTTGCCTTTCTTTAAGCGCTTTGCAACGTATCTCTCTTTCCAATCACCTTTGGGGGCATTCCACCTGGCCCTGGGACTTTGCCATTCTTAGTATGTTTTATTGCTTTTGTAATCTCTGTGATCCTAAGCCTGTTTAAGTTCACATCCAATAATGTCTCTGCTGGTGGAATGTCCGGACTCTCCTCTGGCTTGAGCCTATTAAGGAGATCCTGGAAATGCTCTGTCCATTTTTTTTTCTTCTTCACTTTTAGGAAGATCGTCTTGCTTGTATGTTCCGTATCGGCACATCTGCGTTCTTAAACTTACCTGTCAGCCTATATAAGATCTTATAATTATAAGCTGGCCATATTTCCAGCAGCAACCGCTACCCCTGCTCCAGTAGCCAGTTTTCCTGCATAATTTCTTTTGTTCTCTCTTACACTAGCTAAAACTTCTTTCATAGCTTGGGAATACTTCTCTTGGGCTTATATAATCCCTGTTCTGGTCTTATATTGTTACTAGCTGGCAGACCCGTTCAAAAGAACGGGAAACAGAAACAAAAT
>BMAT01004027.1:248851-260839 GCA_019649035.1 Elysia marginata | reverse complement strand
CTGGGTGGGATTATGATACGTCAATTACTCACAAGGTGTCAAAATCACTAAACAATTGCCTACCAATCATCCATCCTAGCCAGACCTTTTTGTTATAGATAATATGCGAAATTTGACACCTCACTTTGCGCACATCAGTCCCTTTCCCTCGTGGACCCTCAAGCTAGTGGTATCATTTGTAAAATAACCTAATCACACCATGGGGCGGCAAACCAGGACAAAATTTTCCCTGTATTTATTGACTGAGGTTGTAAGGGGTTGGTTCCCAGCTATCTAGTATGACAAGGGAGTGCGAAATGTGAATTAAAAGCAAGGCTAACTCTGAAGCCAATATACTGGCACGGTGCGAAATGCGGGCGGGATGTTCAAAGCCAAACAAGTGTCTCGCCCTCAAATAAAAGCCAGATGATGATGATAATAATAATAATAATAATAATAATAATAATAATAATAATAATAATAATAATGATAATAATAATAAAAATAGTTGCAATTATGATAAAAACAAATATTGTGAGCACAAGGTATTAGATTAGCATGGTTCTAAAAACACAAGGTGTATGTATATAAAGCAGAAAATCCATGAAATCTTTACAACATGTAGTAAAAGGCATCGGGAATAAGATTAGCGGGAAAACAAGAGTTATCGTTCCTGGTTGAAAGGTCGTGTCCAACACAAGACCTAAAAACAATGCTTTCTTAGCGTTATCAACAATAGAATACTTCTTTTTTTAAATATCAATTAGGCTTATAATTTAAAGTATAATTACATTGATCCACTCCTAATAAAATTGCGGAGATTTTTAATGTAATGATTGAATATTTTGCAAACAGACACTCAATTTATCTAAGCTTTGTTGTTTTTTTTTCATCTTTATACATGCGGCAATCTTCAGCTTCTCTTCTTTATCTTTGTCTTTTTTTGTATTGTACATTAATATATATAATTGACATAATTATAAAATAAAAAAGAAAACGACACCTATTGTGCACAACAATAGACTGTTAGACAGGTCTTTCCGACTTTACAGACACGTTGCTGGTAAATTTAACACAATAAATAAAATTAATATGTCTTTAATGGATAATGAAGAAAATGGCTAGATACTTATTGGACAACGTTGAAAAAAATCCATTTCGCTAATAACATATTTTTAAAACAAGCTATTAAATTTTTGGGCCCACGTGCAAAATGTTTATCAAAACATAATTATAGATTTAGAAACTGAAAGGTTTTAAACAATCAAATTAAAGTTTTTTTCCCTTCAAAAGTACTATAGATTTTTCCCGTAAAACGGCACAAGGTAGCCATTGTATTTTTTTCTTGCTACTGCAAAGCTAACTGACACGATCGAGATAGCTTTAAATGAAAACAGCGTGTGTTCATTTTCATTTAAAGAAAGAGGATCAACATGCAACGGTTTGCTTGAATAGCTGCAACCAGTCGCTTATGACATTCCCTTTTCTCTTCCACTCCATACAAAATGGCCCATGTAGGCATCAGTCTTTTAGTTTTAGCCTACATAGAAAATAATGTATGCAATATTAAAAACACGCAATACAGAGCCAATATGCCACAAACATAGTAATTAAGGGAATTCAGGATTTCGAATCAATGAACAAACAAAAGATATTGCTTTGGCTGATGAAATGTTCGACTTACAAAACTAAGTTGGTTTATTGTTTTAAATTTCAATAGTCAATAATGATAAATTATCAAGGCAAAATTAAGTAATTTGACTACTACTATTACTACTGCTACTACTACTACTACTACCACTACTACTCCTACTCCTACTACTACTACTAATAACAACTATTAGCACAATTATTATTCTTTAACGCTGTAATGATGCTGTGACCATAAATACAAAATAATAGTTACACACATTATACTATTAATTGAAATACCACGACTAAGCTAAGCACCAAATATCAAAATGACAATGTCCAAAATATCGAAGTTTTTATTTGCTATTCACAATGTCAAGTTTTGCTATATATATTATTTATGCATTTATTACTTTTAATTATTTCGATTTGTACCTTTTGATGGGATTATATTTGTATATGTGCACGTTCTGACTTTTTACATTTTTGTTATGAAAAACGAAATAAACAAAATTAAAAAAAAAGAAAATTAAGTAATTCGAAGGAAACATTGAAAACTAGAAGAAAAAACGCTTACGCCTTGCCTGCAGCCAAGAACGGTTACTTTAATTCTCTTGAGAAATCGCATTCCCGATTGATGAATAGAAATTAAGGCTTTCATTAAAATGCGCTATGCAACAGTTATTATCTATAAATTGCTAAGTCATATATGGCTGTCCGAGTCATCAACTTTTTTTGGTCTAATCAATAATTGGTCTTTTCATAATTTACGAGAGTAACTTAAAAACATGTTTTAATAATTAGAATTGGTAAGATATTGATTTGAAAGTAAAGAAATAATATTCGTTTACGAATATTTACAATTATAGGGCCAAGCAGCTTTTTAAAAAATTATCCGATTGTTTGATGTTGAAAGTTGTCCCAGACTTATGAAAGACAGCTATTTTTCACTCTGTCTTAAAAAAATTAAGAGATTCTGATTATTTAGATTTTTTGTCCCAACCTCAAAATTCAAAGGACTTATTAGTTTTTATTGTATTTTCTAAGTCGAAACAAAATACTGGTCATGTAGGAATGTAACTCTTGAATATTATAGAACTTTTAGAAGTTTAAGAACTCAAAATTGTCGCATTTTATGTTGACTTGCTTGACGCTTCATCATAGGCCAACAACACAGCTACTGCGTGCTTTCAATATAACTTCACGTCACCTAAGTCTGTCGGTTAGAGTTGCGCGGTGCCAGCCGCAGAACAGTGGTGCCAACACTCCGCCGACATGTTCAACTTCATTGTCTCACAAGCTTCGCAACACAGCGCCTTTTCTAGCCTATTCTTAGACTTCTGTGAGCACAACCCAATGTGTTTCCCAACTCGGTTGGGTACCGCACTATTAGCAGTCTTAAAAAAATCATAAAAATTATTCATTCAATCTGAAAAAGTAAATAAATTAGTTATCTGTATGAGCGAATGGCCCTATTCAGCAAGTTTTATGTTTTTCTTAAAATTATTTAGTAATATTTACAGTTATTTGCTTTTTAAGTAAAGAAACACGCCCTGCCTTTTTTAAATGGTCATATCTGCTCTGCTTAATTATATTATTCTAACATTGTTTGGTTCATGTCGCAGAGAAAGATACGGAGAGAAGAAAGTGTAGGTACAAGCCAAGGTGATCTACGTCTAACCCTCACTATCTCTTCCCCATTCTCCTTAGTTGAAGTTATAACCTGGGATAAGTCATAGGGGAACTCTTTGATGATCTGTCCCCCTAATTGGAATGTTACTGTAGTCAGCTGTGGTAGGGAGAAAGGCGAGCAGTTTATTAAACTCAATAGAGGTGTTTCGGAGGGAAGGATGGAGAAGGAAAGATTTTGATAAAGGGCCACGCTGACCACCCAGGGCATCTTTTGACGTGATTCAAAGAAACAATGCGTTCACCTTGGTAGTACTACCTCTTAGAAGATTTTCAAATCTTAGATTTTATCTTAGAGTCAAAATATTCAAAGGATTGCTTGATTTTTATACCCACAACATATACCCTCACAAAAAAAAAAGAATTATGCCACTTCTCCGCATCACTGCTAAACTAGCACGGTCCGACAACAAATCAATCTACAACTTTTGTTAGATTTGAACTTATTGATTAGTCTCTATCACAAAATAAACATTCTAATGCCGTACCACTATTGCTGTCTCCAAGGATTCATATCAATATGAACTAGATGTGTTCGCAGTTTTCGAATTAATGAAATAAAGCGCCTGATCATCTTTAGCTGAGTCACATCTTGCAGCAATTGGAGAACCTTGAAGACAGCAGGCGCCAGAGATCTTTGTACTTTGCTGCATACAGATCACCATTGTTTTATCTAAAAGTGGGTATACTGATGTTCCTAGAACTAGAAACAAATCTTTTTGCAGAAATTTGTGATTACTAGTTTATTGCCAACGATTTTAAGAGTTTAAGTAAAGAATGTAAGAAAGACTGGGCTGTCAAAAGTTGCTTTGCCTCGCTCGTGACTGTGACCGCGCGTGAGGCAGCATGCTTGGGCTGGTTGCGCGTGTGTTCAGGGCAGAGGCCGGCTCGTCGCAGAACTCTTGCGTATTGAGGCGTTCATTATATAAAAAGAAAAAAAAATGAAAATTCAGTTGTCTGTAGCTTTATCATAAAATAGTCTGATTTTGGCGCATATCACTGGAAATGTGAATAATTTTATCTTACAAAATAAAGTTGACATCTTTAGCCATTTTACAAATCTGTAGGGCTTGTTAAAATCATACTATCATTGAGAGAAAGGGTTTGATCTTTCAGCCAGGACCATGGAAGGCTAAACAAGGAACCTACGATCTAAAATTGTATCATGCCAATAAACCGAATAGTCGAGGTGCTTCTATTGTTTTTAGGTGCATGCAAACAGTTATCGGTTCCTAAGAATATGTCCTATTGAAATTTTCAAATTCAACAAGATGTTTAAATTAAAAACATTATAACAAGCACTGTAATGTTCGAAGTCACAATGTTCAGAGACTAGGAGTTGTCAGGTTCGAATCCTTGACTGGCCAGGGCTCTTGTAGGCTTCATTCGATGTGAAGTAGTTTTTGGCCGCAAGAACCTGACGTTCCGAACCAAAGTTGAGGCAGGAAAATCATCAAATAATCTTTGAGGAACATCACACAATGATTTTAACAAAAGCTCTATTTTTCATGCTTAACTTTTTCAGTCAATGCAGACCTTCTTTTACACCTACAATATGCAATCATGGCAGTAAAACTGCGCACATGAACAATGAAAATGGGTGTTTTTACACGAAAATAAATCCACTTTAATGCTCCTAGCTCTTTCTAACAAGTTTCCATATCTTTGGCTAATCTAGGCACCAATTCTGAGCTGGCAGTGAAGCAACTGGTGATAACAGAGCATCAATTCTCTGTCAACCGTGTAATTTCTTTAATGAAACAGTGGATTATTCACTTTTTAATGCCCCAAATTCCAGGGTCCTAGAAAGCAAATTGTCCTTCCCCTGCTTAAAAACACTCGGTGATAGAAATTATTCAAATTTTAATGAGCCTACACTAAACACTTTTGAAAAATCTTAATAATCATTGTACTGATTATTTATTGTTCTTAAGTATATATACTAAAATGCTAGGCGAGAATTTCATAAGCAAAGTAGTTAAATCAATTGAAATCTCTCTCATTCGCTCCTCGCCATTATCATCTGCTAATTCTTTGCAGTCCAAGTTTTCTCCAGCATGTTTACTGGACTATCATACCTCTAGATAGTATTCAATTACACTAGAGATCAGCTGTTGTACTTTACGTACAACAATAACATTCCTGGTAGCTTGTGAAATTCTCGCCTAGCACTTTAATGTACATAATTTAGGACAATAAATACCCAGTACAAAGATTATTAAAACATTGTCAAATGTTTCGGTGCAGAATCATTGTTTCCAGTGCTTTCTATTATTTTTGTGACCCAGTTTGATTGGACAAAGATTTATGCATTCAGATAAAGTATTAAATCAAACCTGATCAAAATCTGCACCCCAAACATTGACAGTGTAAAATCGCAACATCTTAAGTTCATGTATTTCAATTTCCAAGACAACGGAGATCCATGTCCCATTCTTGAGTCTAACACTGACGTCATTTGAATAAATGAGACATGGTTGAGGTTGACAACTGAAGGTCTCTTAATCCAAGAAATGGGGTTTTCATATCTCATCGACGCCAAGACTAGGTACCTTGTGAGATGGAACAGCCATTATTCAAAGAAACTTTCTTTAAGTTAAATCTTTTGACACTATTGACTTTGAAATTGGCGATCTTAAGCTGAAAGTGTTAATTGAAGACATAGCCAGTGTATACGGCCCCCCCCCTCACCAAGCAAACGAAACGGGCCTACTGCAAAAATGTCCTTAAAGAGTTTTCTGCTTTTCTTGATTAAATAAACGACATGAAAAAAATTTGATCTTTTTGAGTATTACAATTTTCATTTCGAACTCGATGTTACCAAAGTGGAATAATTGAAACACCTGCTTAAAAAACACAGCATCGAACAGCGAGTACAGGCACCTGTGAATCAACTCTTGACCTTATACTACGGATAAATGAACTGCAGCTTAGGCTTGAGACTTAGGCGGAGGACATCTGCATTTCAGATTACTTTGTCTTTACAGAAATGTTCCAAAAAATTGTGATACATTAATCAAGCCGAATATGAAACACATAAACTTAAAAATCTTTAAAGATCTTTGCAAATGTTTGCCAGCTCATCATCCATCCTTAATTGACGAACTAATCGAATGCCTTGAAGATAATCTTAACGAACATGCACAGATGGAAGAACAAATAATATCAACGCGACCAACTGCATCATGAATGTCCCTGACAGTAAAAGAGTCCAAGCAAGAAAAGAGGAAGGTGGAAAGCCGATGGGAAAATATGGATTGACAGTTCATAAACAGAAAAAAGCAAAATGAAAAAAAGTTGACAATTGATGTTATTAATGAATAAAAAAAGATAGTTTCTAAATGAGAAGATAGCAGGCTGAGGATCCAGCAAAGATACTATTTACAACATCGGTGGGAAACAAATGACAGTTCCAAATAACCCAACCCCTTAAAGTACATTGTACCTAACGTTCTTAATGATTACTTTGTAAAAAAAATTGAAGCAGTCAGGCAAACTTTGGACGCCCCATCCCTACCAGAGCCAGAATAATTATGTGGGGTTTACTG
The DNA here is from genome assembly GCA_019649035.1 of Elysia marginata. Taxonomy (NCBI): domain Eukaryota; kingdom Metazoa; phylum Mollusca; class Gastropoda; family Plakobranchidae; genus Elysia; species Elysia marginata. Next base: position 253,991 of record BMAT01004027.1, on the reverse strand, counting down.
GTTACTGATTTATTCTTTTAGGTTTTTAATTCGTAATGGAAGAAACTATAAAGAAAACAACTATGAAAGCACCCGAAAATACTTCTGAATTAAATCCTTGCCAGCTCATCTATTTATTGAGTGATTTATATATTGTTCTACCATACATAACATGTATCATAAACATAAACAGTTCTTTAGAAACTGGCGAAGTTCCACATGCTTTTCAGAAGGGCAAATATCAAAGCTATTTTTTTGAAAGAGAGCAATTTTGACCAGAGGTTGCTAAAAAACTATACAACATGTTTAAATTTGTCTTTTGTTTCTCAGATTTTAGAATGGTTGCTCGTATTGAACTTAAGGATCATTTAGAAAACATTCTCTAAATAAAAGATGCCAATCTGCAAATAAATCGAAATACACATAAGAGACTGTTCTTCTAAAAGTAAGTTCAGACATTCTTTACTTAGTGGTCGAAGATGTTAACCACGGCCCTACTAGATTTATCTGCGGCGTTTGACACGACTGATCATTTTATTTTAAAATGGAGATTACAAAATGTCATTTGAAATAAGAGGAAGTGCTCTCAACTGATTTGAACCGTACATTTCAAATCGGTAGCCAGCAGCTGTGAGAGGACAGTACAGGTCATCCCCAGTTACTATGCCATCTGGGGTTACCTAGGGCTCTGTGTAGGACCAGTATTATTCTCATTGTATGCCCAACCTTTGACGGACATCTTTGACATACATGGCTTTTGGTACCATATCTAGCAAAAGATTCTCAACTGTATCGTTCGATGGAAGTGAATGGTGTTAGTGTTCTTATGCAATCGCCGAATGAGTGTGTGATAGATGTTCCCAACTGAATGGCCGCCAATAAGTTGAAACTAAATGAAGAGAAAACTTACATTTAGGCACAGAATAAAAAGTGCGCAACATTGAAACTCTAACTGCGAGTTTAAACAGTCAGGAGTTAATGAGAAGCAGCAAGGTGAAGAATCGAGACGTTTTCATTGACTCAAAGTTACATATGAATTGATCACATCTCACATTTCACACGAATATGTTATAATTAATTAAGAAAGATTTCACAAATAAAAAAAATGTTTTTCTAAAGAAGCTGATACAAAGCTTATCTGCCCGTTTTTATTTACCAGCTTTGACAACTGTAACTTTTTGTAGGCAGGCCTACTGGATAGCAAATTGTACAAACAGTACCAAATCCAAATTCATGATGCCAAATTAATCATAGAAGCATCAAAGAAATATCACGTTACTTCCCTCCTTATTGATCTGCGTTGGTTCCCATTAAATTTCAGGTAGACTATAAGATAGCTGCCTTGGCTTATTAATGCGTACATGATCTATCATTTCCTGACCACTTAACACGATTTGTGAGACTATTATGATCCAACTCGATAATTTAGGTCTGTGAACAGAAGTCTATTACAAAATCTAGAAATTAAAGTTGAAGAATTATGAATAGAGAACATTTTCTTTTCAGTTTGTCATCACATGGAATGCCTTACCAGATGATGTAAAAACATAGATTCTCTGTTAACTTTTAGAGCAAATATAAAGATGCATCTCTTTCACCAAGCCTTTATTTCTTATAATGTATCGGCGAATTTTATATATGTTTTTAGACACAAGTCTTTTCTTTTGAAAATCGGATTTTTAGAGTATATAAGCCTATATTTTATTCATACGTACATACATATAGTATGTATTATTTTAGTACTGGTGATTTTTCATTTTACCATGTTATTTTATTTATGTGCAGTTTAATGATCTATGTCATATTTGATGTAATTTTTTTCTCCTATAGATATGTACTTTAACTTGTAAAGCGGCTTGAGCTTCTTTTAAGAAGACTGCTTTATAAATAAGCACTTATTGTTTTTATTGTTATCCTCCTAATGATCCCTGGTATTACCATTACCAATTTAATGATAGTAATAACAATGATAATAATAATAATGACCATTATCATCATCGTCGTCACCACCACCACCACCATCACCACCATCATCATCATCATCATCATCATCATCATCATCATCATCATCATCATCATCATCATCATCATTATCATCATCATCATCATCATCAGTATCAGCATCATCATCATCAGTATCAGCATCAGCATCATCATTATCATCATGACCAATGTAAAATCATCATCGTTATAACCATTATCAGCATCATCATGTTTCTTTCTCCAACTTTGCATGGTTAAGACAAACAGTACAGTCACGCACACAAACCAAACAATAGAAATAATCAATAATAGATCTGAATGCATGAGTGCAATGCATTGCAAATCTTGAGTATGCTGGCATTATCATTACCAATTTATTGATAGTAATAACAATGACCATTATCATCATCGTCGTCTTCATCATCATCATTATCACCATCATCACCATCATCATCATCATTATCACTATTATCATCATCATCATCATCATCATCATCATCATCATCATCATCATCATCATCATCACCATCATCATCTTTATAACCATAATCAACATCATCACCACAGTATTATTCATTATGAAAATCAATACGAAGAAGACTGACAACAGCAAAAAAAAGTAGGAGACAACTCGGTTCGGAGTGATTTTTTAAAATGAATTTATGTTTCGTTTCCTTAGTGAGCCACAGGCATGTTTCTTTCTCCAACTTTACATGGTTAAAACAAACAGTACAGTCACGCACACAAAAACTAAACAATAAAAATGATCAGTAATAGATATGGATGCATTTGTAGAATGCATTGCAAATCTTGAGTATAACTTAAAGGTAAAATAGGGAAGAAAAAGCCAACCTTCATTTCCTCGACTCTTGCAGGCTAATTAGACAACCTCTTTTCTATTTCAGTTATTTCAAAATGCTGCACATGTACATTTCTTTGCCATTAACTATTTTTTTTTATTTTTATACATTTTATTAATCCCTTTCGGGAAATTAGGCTTCGTTACTCAGCGTAACTGTGTCGCCACAAGAGCAGCGCCACTAATGCCCCAGCAGACCAGTACATTTATGGCCACTTTAAACCCATATGTAGGGTGTTGCAGGCGCATATATCACACATTCAAGAATGGCTACAAATTCAAGAATGGCCTGTAGCTGGGTACCCATTTTACAGGTGGGTGGACTGAGGAAAGTTAGGGTAAATTGCTTTCCCAAGGCAACTGCAACATGGCATGGTCGGGAATCGAACCCACGACCTCCAGATCGCGAGTCCGACGCGCTAACCACTCTGTCACGCTGCCCCTTGGCCCCTAAGGACAAGAGCCGAGTTATGGCCGTTGCAGATGACGCGCAACTTTTATAGATGACTCCGGCCTGTCTCATGGCCGGCAAAAGGCTGTGCTCCGTTGTTTTTCGCTTCCATATGATGCGTGAAGGGTGATAAACAGAAAGAGGATCTTTTCCAGAGTTCCCAGTGGCGGTGCGAATTATCGTACACGGTACGCGGGACCGATGTGACCAATAGCAGGAATCCTATGACTTGCCCCGAATGTATAGACAGAAGTTTCTTTTCCCTTAAATTGTCAAAGGATCACTATTATAAGTTATATTCCTTCGAAAGTAAAAAAAAAAAAACAAGGGCCGAGAGTCTACTCCTAGACCACGACCTCACACTATTACGTTGCGCCACATTATCCCTATGAAAGAGGCTGGTTTGATTCTTATGTTTGTTGCAGATAAAGTTGACATTTTAACATCATAGGGGTTCTTCATTGAACAAAACGTGAGTTTTTAACGAAGATACAATCACAATATTATACCATGTTTTGCTCGAGATAAAATCGAAACAGCACACAAAAAATAAGAAAAATTTGGGGGTGAATAAGAGCAGGGTGACTGAAAATTTAATGGAACAACGAAAACAAATAAGACTTTATGCCGTACAGTTGCATTTGATATTGAAAAAAAAAATACATTAGCAGCCATTTTGTTTTCACAATCTGTTAGAAAAGTTGAAACAAGGTAGGACAGCTAGGTAGGAATCATAAACACAATCAGAGTGTAAAGACTGATTCACCCTCTAAGTTTTTATTTTATAAAACAGTTACTAGCAGTGTTTAGGTGGAACACATGTAAACGAAAACTCGCAATTGACGCAAGTACGTTTGTACAAGTACGTTAAATGGTAATCTTACCTTGCATTGCACACAGTCTCTACCTTTGTGCAGTACAAGGTAATAGACACCGTGTATGTTTACTGCACTGTCTGTACATAATTGCATTGATCGCAATCTATCCTTTATTATGTGCTCCGTTTTAACCTCAACCTAGGGTTATAAAAAAGAGCGATTTGAAGGCGACTTAAGATAAAACATTGTTACTATAAATTGGCAGCTAAGTAAAGATAAAGTCTATAATGAGACTCAACATCTTACGTCATGGGCATTACATGTATTTAGCAGTACTTGCGCCAAGTTCTCGCTCCATACGTTACATAACTTTAAAATGTTAGCTATCCATCTCAGGTCCGATTATTAAAGTAGAACAACATAAAAGTGGCGAAAAGGATAAAGGGCGGTGCAACAATTGAGAGTAAAATTAAAGCAAAAAGATTCCCACAAATAAACTGTCTTCAATTTTCCGTTGTTTTTACAACAAGAGCAATCGGTTCATGTATTAAACAAAATTTGAATTTCCCAATTATACTGCTTATAAACATCTTGTACATAATTATAAAATAATTGCTTCAACATTTTACCAATCAACATAATTATAGCACCATTATAATGAATATAGTTTTTTGTCCCCGTGCAAAACCCCGAGAAAGACAAAAGGCGCGGACATAATGATACAATAAATATTGAATTCACGCCAGATCTCATAACATTGCTGAATTTTTTATTTGAAAATATTTTGTCCAACAATGTTAAGTAAGAATATCATGATGCTCATACAACTCTAAACACTCAGGCAAATTGCTGTCTAATGTCTGCGAAAACTGCGAAATTGAAATTGTATGTCAACCAAAACAATGAATAGCTTCACATCTAGAACCGAAACACTATGGTGGTTTGCATCTTTACATTACAAACACTATGTCGTGTTGGTAGTCTTGTTATGAATTCTTTTGTTACACATACATATGCTTTTCAATGAAAACAAGATAATAAGGATAAGGG